>JAQBSW010010522.1:0-23896 GCA_029291075.1 Eudiplozoon nipponicum | reverse complement strand
AATTATTTTTCTAAATGTTTAATTTTAGTTTATCGATTAACTAGAGTAAACCAGTACTACAATTTAAACACGTGTGTTAAATTGAATGGTGATTACATTTGTTAAATTACAAAGAAAACTGTTTTATACGCTGGATCATAATAAAAGGTTCAATAAACAATAAACATTCAAAGTACACACACCATAAAAAAATATCAAATTTAAAGATATCATATTCTCATTTCAAAAATGGTATTTCATTCTAATTTTAAATTATTCATATTATTATAAATAAACATTTAAAAATTATTTGCGTCCCTCACAAAATACATTTAATCAGGTTAAATAAATTGGGCATAATAAGCCAACTTCCACTTCAATTTTATGTGCCAATAAGTTTTAATATCTTCATAACCATTTTGGTATACATAATTATCTCACCCCATAATAGTTAACGATAGTGTTAATTATTGTAGTTTCTGTTAACACACACAAAAAAGTATTATGCTGGTTACTATTTAAAATTAGCTAAAACCACCATTAGATAAATAAGTTTACATATTTGATATCAATCTTAATGCCTGATAAGATAGAAACCTGAACATGTATAATATACCGTATTTACATACGATAGTTTAACTGGTTTTGGCATATAATCTGATAAATCAAACATGTACTGAAACATAAAATTATTATAAAGCAGGTACGTAAAATAAATCTAAACAATGACATTTTGGACAGAACACACCTCGAATGTAATGTGTACTATATAATGCAATTTTTTTTGGAAGCAGAGGGATAAAGGCTAGACTAAACACATACACTGCGCAACAAAAAAGTGGATGTTGAAAACTTGCACGCTGCGGCATACACACAATAAAAAACACGCCCAAACAAATTCACCAGTTTATATTCAAATGATGTACAAAATTGTTTTGTTTATTTAGCTGAGGATTAATTTTGTTGCATAACGCAGTTCAAGCTAAGCATAATTATTCGCTAAATCAACTTGACGAGCTTGAAGTGAAGACCAGTCCCATTGGATTTAACCAGTCGTCGTACAATATAGCGAAGCTACCGTCAGACTCCCTCACTGATGCGTTTCGACCTTCCATGATAATCATCGTATTACGACAGAAAACTGACTAGCGAGGATTAAACCGCAATGTATATACATGGAAAGCAATACTAGATATGCGGCTCTCACATCTAGTAGTCTCGCATACATTGTAATTGACAGGTAAACTACCGTTAATGACGTTAGTTTTGCTATTTTGTTCGACAACTGGTTACATACAATGAAATTGGTTTTTACTTCAAGCTGACAAACTTGATTTAAAGACTGGTTGCCTCCACCCGCGCAGTCAACGTGTGTTTAAGCTTAATAATATTTATGTTTTTGCTTTAAGGAGCAGGTGGAAATCCACCTACTTTGGAGTGTGATTTTTTATAAAAAATGTGTTCACCTCTTGCGAAAAATTTCCCTCTATACTAGTTGTGTTTAGTATACAAGACTCTTAAACTTACTTTTTTCTGTGATCGTTTAGTCTCTCTTTTATAGCGCATGAAGCAGCAATGGCATAGGAATAAATAAATAATGCCGGACTGTTTGATTGAAGGGAGATGGTCTTTTGAATTTATGTTTAGCATGCGTTCGTTGTATAAACCAATATCATCTTTGTATTAGGCACCCAAGAATTTACTTCTTATTATATTCTCCGATTAAATATTTCGGATTCTGTGTTCTCTTTAAAAGGTATACCGGCATATTTTTTCGTTGTTTAAACTTTTAATTTTAATCAAACGAACTTTTCGGGATATCCTTTTTCTAATAATGTTGTTTTGAGCACAGTCAAATCATGACATAGCATTTTTTCAGAACATATTTTCTTTAGTCTGCGGGAAAGGTTATATATCAATTTTTCCTTTAGTGAATTAAAAGAGTACTGTGGTAATGAAGGTACTGTTCAGTCTACTTCACCTATCAATATATTTTCCTTTTGATACTACAATCTTCCTGTCTTCACAACAATACGTCAAGGACATTTTACATCATATTCGAGCTCAAGGTAATTATAATAAAATGGCTCATGATTTTAAAATATTTATGCAATTTTTGTTTTGAAATCTTTATTATGCATTATACACGTGTCATCAAAATATCGCAGATAACTATTTCAATACTATTTAATAAGGGATTTTCATATTTACTTTCCGGATAGAACATACAAGAATAAGGTAAAATACTTACTACCAGACGTCCTATTGCCACATCCTATACTTCAATGAGTTATTGACAATCGAATGTGAATTAAACATCTTTAGTGCACACATTGAGCTGATTTTTAGATGAAACATGGGACTTTGAAATAATGGGTGGTTATTATCGATAGACGTACAGAGGAAATCGATGGTTGTATCAGCAGGAATGCTTTAAATAGCCGTTTATAAGGAAAGAAATATTTTTTTTATTCGTGGCATTGTACGATTTTACATTTATTTCAAAGTCGAAACTATCGTGAACATAATTTTTGGACGTTTCAATGTGTACTGTTTGTAGAACGGTTTTTACTTCTCTCGTCAGTTTGTGCTGTGGTGTGTTGATTCTTGAGATGAGGGCTCTTAATGGTGGAAAGTTGCATGTTCCTAACACTCTGTGCATTTTCAGAATGTGTGCCTATGGGTTTTGCTTGTTTAGGGCGACGTACGATGTAATCGATTTCATTAGAAGTTTTTGATGTTTGCACATTTTTAATCAAACGCCATGCTTAATTCAAGTATGTATTACGTTTTGCGAACCTAGTAACAAATTAGTTCAGTTGTGACCAGAAGGATAAACCAAAAGGCAGCATGAACGGAAAGTATAATCTCATGCACATTCGTTTCGTGCTTACTGGCGACTCATCAGTAGGAGCCGGTATTACGCCCTCTAACCACTATATATTTGGTAGAAGAATGTGGATTAATAGGACGGTACAATCTCCTAGACGAATGTGTAAACCTGTAATAGTGAAGCTAATATAATCTGAAGTCAACGACAATACGACTTCAATGCTAACTCACACTATATAATATATATACCGAGTCTGTAAAGGATACTAACACTATGGCCATTGTGTTAGTAACTGATACCTCTTTTGAAATCGATGAGTACCGGATACTAACACTATGGTTTCCGAGTCGGTACATGATACCAACCTGATGGATATAAATTTATGCTAAAGTTCACCCAAATTGAGAATTACAACAATTTCCAACACCTGTTACTCCAGTTAAACCATACACTCTGGCCTTCATCGATATCAGTTATCACATTTCGCGGTAAGCATGACATCATTCAATTCAATATATTACAGTTAAATACCGTTTGTTGCGAAGAGCTAATATATATGCAAGTATGTATTAGGTTTTGCGAACCTAGTAACAAATTAGTTCAGTTGTGACCAGAAGGATAAACCAAAGGCAGCATGAACGGAAAGTATAATCTCATGCACATTCGTTTCGTGCTTACTGGCGACTCATCAGTAGGAGCCGGTATTACGCCCTTTAACCACTATATATTTGGTAGAAGAATGTGGAATAATAGGACGGTACAATCTCCTAGACGAATGTGTAAACCTGTAATAGTGAAGCTAACATAATCCAAAGTCAACGACAATGCGACTTCAATGCTAACTCACACTATATAATATATATACCGAGTCTGTAAAGGATACTAACACTATGGCTATTGTGTTAGTAACTGATACCTTTTTTGAAATCGATGAGTACCGGATACTAACACTATGGTTCCGAGTCGGTTACAGAAATCCGAGGATATAGCAATTTATGCAAAGTTCTTCTACCGAATATAGTGGTTAAAGGGCGCAATACCGGCTCTACTGATGAGTCGCCAGTAAGCACGAAACGAATGTGCATGAGATTATACTTTCCGTTCATGCTGCCTTTGGTTTATCCTTCTGGTCACAACTGAACTAATTTGTTACTAGGTTCGCAAAACCTAATACATACTTGCATATATATTAGTTCTTCGCAACAAACAGTATTTAGCCATGCTTAATTGTCGGTAGTATCCGATCTGTCTTTAATCAACTGGCATCGTTTCAATGTATGGTTTCAGACAAAAAACCTTTCTCTTTTGATCAATACCATCAATGGCATGTATTATAATAACAATATCTGTCGAATTTTTTGTTATACCTCATTTTAAAATTGCATCACTGATGTGTAAGTTTAAAATGCCTTCAGATATGTCGCAGTTCATCTTTATGTAGATCAAAAATTATCTTGTGTTAAAATTTTGGATAGAACATCGTTATGTAGACTAGCCATTACGATTTCCAATCTTATCTCAGTTATATTTAGGTAAAATGCAGAATTTTAGTCCAAGCAGTAAAACTGCTGGCTGTTTGTCTGTTAGAATCAAGCTCGTGAATATGAAAATATACGTTTTAGAATTCAATTGAAATAGGGTAAGCGCGTTTGAAAGCCAATAGCTCGCCTGGGTCATTCATAATGATACCTGTTCTTAAGCTGTGATCTGATTGTCTACGCTGTCAAGTAGCCTCATCATATCTGCATTTGTTTGAAATGCAATTATTTAGCTCCCGTCGTAATAATGGCGTTCCACAATACTCAAGTTTATGTATCGATTGTACTATAGTCATTTTGTGCATTTACCATTTGAATTAAGAAATAGATCTCACATTGAAAGTTTTATTAATTGTAAACCAGGTATACACTAGACAGTTATTTATTAATGTCTAAACTATTAAAAAATAAGGGTTTATTTTTTACGAGTTGCCTGTGTTAAGCTAGAAACTTAAATTAGCCTGTCATGGAATGATTTATATTTAGTGCTTACTTAAGTTTATTCTGCAAAATATTCTGTTGATAACACCAGACAGCTGCAGTCTGTTAATATATCTATCAAACTTGTTGATTGTTTTCATCGGAGTCATGCTCTTTACGAAGATAAGCACCGTAATTATGGCGGAGACAAGCTAAGCATTCACCAGAAATCGATCCTTTATGCCTAATAAACTAAACGTTTATACAGTAATTCTGCAATGCGATAAAACGTTCTTAAGCGTAATTTACCCGTTATCCAGTATCCTATAATCACCACATCGGGCAATTGCATCGCTTCACACACAGTAGACCCTCTTTCTATCTGAGAAAAATCCAAGTAAAGCATTCCTTCCTACTCCACTTTTAACGAGTATACTTAGTGATCTATAGCAAAGTATTACAAAATAAGGTAAAATATCAAAGCCATCGATCTCAAACTGATTCAGAGCAACCTATATTCAAGCATCACGCATATCTAACTTGAAGCATGTCACACAACTGGAAGCGACACAAAAAACATCTTTATTTATGGTAGACCACATAACAACGATATAATGCACAAACGTGAAACAAAACAAATAGAAAAACAATAATAATCATTATGTACTCAAAACGTTTATTCCTAAACTCACTTAGAACAATTAATTAGAAGACCTCAAGAATAATTAAAATGAAGTAGACAGTAATAAAGTCAAGTTCTTACAATCTAACGAAAAAATAAGACAGGTATTTTGTCATTCCAAGACACCAATTAGCGTGCATAAAAGTATGCATTAGGTTTTGCGAACCTAGTAACAAATTAGTTCAGTTGTGACCAGAAGGATAAACCAAAGGCAGCATGAATGGAAAGTATAATCTCATGCACATTCGTTTCGTGCTTACTGGCAACTCATCAGTAAGTTGATCAGGTATATTCCCATATATATTCAATGCGATTTTATCCTCGATAGTCAGTTTGCCTTCGTACTCTGTTGATGATCATGGAAGGTCGAAACGCGTCAGTGCGTTGCGGCTGGCGGTAGTTTTGTTATGTTGTTCGACGGCTGGTTAAATACAATGGGATTGGTGTTTACTTCAAGCTCGAAAACGTTATTTAAAGAATTTTTACCACCACCCGCGCAATCAATTTTTGTTAAATTGGTCATGTGTTTATATCAAGATCGCAAACTTGATTATAATTAATTTTTATCACAGCCCGCGCAACCAATGTTCGTTTAATTGATAGATCACTAGTCTAGACGTAAATATTTATCTATTGCAAAAAAACTTGAATCCTATTTAAGGCATCATTCTTTTCACATAATATGTATTATATATTGACACTCGATTTGAAAAATGGAAACAAGCTTTACATTTCTATTGTTAAATTGATCTTGTGCGTAACATGCTACTAAAGAAGAAAACTGTATACAATAAAAAAGAGCATCTATTGTGTTTCCGTCTAAAATGGGTTTTAAAAATCCATTTTAGTTCTGATTTTCCGATGCTACAAAATGCAGGCCAAAACAAGTCTTAACAAACGAAATTTAAATTTGTCAAATTTATTTAGGACTGAGATTTTTCGTAGAAAAGCGAACGAAATTTCATTTTATTAAGATGGATAAAATGGATTTAAGCCAAAACTGTCACAGGAGCTCTCATGAGCATTTTAAATTTAGTTCTGATTTTACGAAAGCAATTAATAATTAAATTTTAATCATTTTCAGGTTGTAGGATTTATGCAATATTTACGAAGATTAAGGCATTTTCTAGATCGTACAGGTAGAATCATCTTAAACTAGAAAATCTCGGATTGATATGGAAAAACAATATCATCAGTATTCAAATTGCACCGATTAAAACGCAATTTAACATTTCGACCTTACCAAATATGCCGATGACTCTCAATACCATGGTTACAGGGACTGATAAAATGGACCAATCACAGAACGCATACCGAGTCTTGGATAAATCTTTAAAAAATACAAAATTAAACATCTTGGAAAATTACTTATGAATAAGTCATGTACCAAAACAGCACATAATTACAATCGTGCTCAAAGCCAGGTGATTTGGTAATAAAAAATGGCAGCAGAAGTCGCACATTTGCTATTTTATAAAAATTTAGGACGTCTTCAAATACGCAAAAAATCTTTAGAATCCAACAAACATATATTTTAAGACTTATATTATCTTCAGTCGAAATTGCCTTAAAAAACTACACCTTGTTTAATGGAATTGCCAAATAATATTTCATAACTGAGCGTTCCCACATTCAATATTCCTTTAATTACATTTACAGAGAAACTAAAATTGGCTAGAGCAAAGGTAACTCCAAACGCTTCGAAAACTTATTTAAAAACAATTTTTTAATGTGTTTTTAATGCGTTGCCTCATACAAACCACCGCCAAACGAAAACCGCAAACAACATACAAATACTTTTATAACTGCTCTATACACTAACATAATTGATTAGCTCAGCAATATCACACAAATTTGCTCTTATAAGTATTCACAATTTATTCTTGTAATAACTAAGGACTAATAAGTATTTATAAATTAAAATGATTTCCACTTTTGTTCAAAACCTTGAAAAGGGGAATAAAAGTTCCCAACGTGTCGATAGATCTTAAAATAATATTATTTAGATTTGCAACTAACTTAATCGAGTAAAAGGGTTAATTTTTGGCAGTATACGTCAAAGACAGTTATTTCTATGCATAAGAAGTTATCCTCCTGGTCAACTGGAATATTGATCTAATCAAGTTAAGATATAAAATATATTGATTTGCAATACAAATGATCTAATTGAAAAATTAATTTTGTACACACTAGATGTACAATAAATTTTCAAGTAATCAACCAAAATATTAGCACATTATCCACTTCTACCTGTACCTTTGATCTTGTATATAACATGCGCTAAAATAGAAAATTTATCATGATCAGATAAAGCTTCATATATTCCTATCTTGGTTAAATTTAGCGTTTGGCCAAAATCATGTTTCATAGAATAGTCTTCATTAGATCATTTGGTGATTTGAACAAATAGTAAAGCATTCATGAATTAAAATGAAATGGGAAATAAAATTTCCCAAAATTTCGATAGATCTTATAATAACATAATTTAGATTTGCAACTAATTTAATCAAGTCAAAGGGTTAATTTAAGACAGTATACGTCGAACACCATTATTTCTATGCATATGAAGTTATTCTCCTGGTCAACTGGTGTTCTGATCTGCTCAAGTTAAGATATAAAATCTATTGGTTTGCAATACAAATGGTCTAATTGAAATATTACTTTTGTACACGTTAAATGTACGATAACTTTTCAAGCAATCAGACTTAATATGAGCATATTGTCCACTTCTACCTGTAACTTTTTTTCTTTTAGAAGATCTGTCATGATCAGATAAAGCTTTACATATTCTTTTCCTATTTAAATTTAGCGTTTCGCCAAAAACAAGTTTCATAGAAGAGTCTTCATTAGACCATTTGGAGATTTGAACAAATAGTAAAGCATGTGTGAATTCAAATTATAATGTATTTTAATTACTCAATTTATTTGGACGCTTACTTTTTTCATTTATACTTTTTACATTTTTAATCTTTAAACACGTTTGTTTAATTTTTAATTTGAGTAGCGCTGGCCGCGCGTGATAGAGAGGTGTGAACCTGTACTGCATAAAATTTATTTGATTATCCGTCAACCATTGCGTGCATATGTTTTATTCTGGGCTGCCAATTTTTATTCTTTATTGGATGTTATGAGATCAAGATTGTTAACCAAATGAAACAGAAAACTTTGACTTGGCTTTGCTTCTGATTGAATTTGAGCATTTTAAGTATATTAAGTAAGAAACATCGTGGCCATCCATTTTACCTTCAAATTGTTCCTATAAAGTCTGCATGTTGTAAAATATTTATTGTCAGTTGCAAGTATGAGGACGATGAGGAGTTATCCACAAATTATATGGAAGACAGCGTATGAAATGAAACAGATGGGTTAAGAATGTCAACTTTTACAGAACTCCCAAAAAGCAATAGCCTTAAGAATCATACCTGTAATCATTAAGAAAATGACCATAAATTAGACTGGGGTGCTTTTAGAAGCAGGGAAGACATTCCAAGCGATCGATTTCAAAATCAATTAGAGATGAGAAGAAAAGTATTTTGAAAAAAGAAAGCGTATATAAATGTGAATTCTTACTTTTATTCATTTGTCGAATGAAAAATTATTTCGTTTAAACTCAGAATGTTTCTTACATTATCAATCAGACATTTTTAAGGAGGTTTAGAAGTTTAGATATCCTCAGATAAAATTAAATTTGAATGCTTGATGTATCAGCTGGTTGCACAAAGATTGTATGTAAAATAATTATTTTCATAATTTCTAGAACATATTTTGTCTAGTTTGGTATTTTCCATTTTATGTTGTTCAAATGGTACCAATTTGTTATTGATACAGACGCAGAAGTAAACATTATTAGTTCAGATATTGTATAAAAATACTGTCCCACATTTGACTGAAAGCTATGCGCTGATAATGATTGTCTTACAGGGGCCCAGGAAATTAAGGAATTGTCGATGATATTAGGAACACATCTCATTTTTCATTTGGCATTTTCTGGTCGCTTACGCAAACAAACTTATTGTTCGTATATCTATTTTAGTTTATTTTCAATTGATCTTTGACCCTAATGTCGATAATGACGGAAAAATGACTGCGTGCTAAACCAAGCATGGACGGACGCCCAAACGTGAGATCAGTTTGCTTGCCGCGAATACAACTGACCTATCAAACGTGATTGAGATACAAATCGCGGTGTTTAAACCATTTGGGATAGTGGTAAAGAACCAAAATGAGCTGTTTGGACCCCCCTCTAATTCAACTTGAACTCCGCCTTTGGCACAACATTAGCTGCATGTTTTTGTTAGGACATTCCAGTAATTACACAAATTACGTATTTTTAGGAGAGCAGGTCCTAATTTTCCGTCCTCAGTATTCGTGGTTTTCAAAAATAAACCAGGACAATAAAGTCTTTGTTGAAACTATCTCAAGTTAACTTTGGGTCCAAGTGGGACTCTTATGCACAATCGAATCAGAGCACATTTCTAAGGGATATAATACAGGATATGGATTAAACACGAAATTAGATTCTGAGAAGGCGTGCTGTTAAATACCAATATCACTCATCGCGATTCTTGGTCCTGGAGAAGAATCGCACGAATATATATATATATATATATATATATATATATATATATATATATATATATATATATGCCAAACAAGACAGCGTTTAGATAAGGAAAACCTCGAAAATATTTAATTTGCGTGGATTCATATTTTACAAAATCAATATTTATAATGAATATTGTAAAGAACGCCGTGGGCATTTGAAATAAAATAGAAAAGCAATGGACTGAAAATTTTGGTAACAATCTACTAGCGATATACGCGCTAATGCTGCATTTCCAGCAGTACTACGATGGTCATCAGATTAAAATTTTGACTGACCTGAAAATTATCATTGTTAATGCCATAAAACTAAATAATCCTCGTAGAGTGAATACTCAGATAATCCGGCTGGCAAAGCTTGATATTAGTCTCATATGTCTTCGTGATGGTTAACATAGTACCGGACGCGCTCAAAAGATCAAATTAAACGTATGTTAAACTAACAAATGAAGGGCTGTTTAAGGATCAGAATAATTGGAGGGATAAATTAACACAGCAAATATTTTTAGATGTGAAGAATAGATCTATTTGGCGGTGAACTTGGCGAAGAATCTGGCTTGCGCTTGTTGGATTTTGTGTGATTAGTGGCAACTATATGAAATTTCGAGAAGTTAGTTGACATTGAAATTGCAGGTCCAATTAATTCAACCGCTTCATGAGTTTGGACATTCTCTCCAAAAAAAATGTGTAGAATATATTTCTTAAATTTTATCATAATTTGTTTACATTTATTTTAACCAATCTTTAATATTTGTAAACTGCTGCTACGTTTTAGCTTCTGTAATTTGTTCTCTTGTTGACGCTGAAGCCTAAAATATAACAAGAACCACTGAATCACCAGGATCGCTAGAAAAGTTTACGTCTCTTGCATTTTGAAGCGCCCATCAAGGGTATCATTCTAGACTTTTTAGTTAAGCCCACATACTAACTAATTTACGACCCTCAGTTTCAACCTCAGCGCTCTTACTACTGAGACCGGAATTCATTTCAATGCAATTAAAGACTATACCTACGACGTCATAGTAGGTAATTCGGAAGAATATTGTCAGGAATCGTACAATGTTATGCGAGCCAACCAAAATGCGATTTCCTCCAAAATCTAAACTGAATAAATTACTTGTCTCCTCAGGCTGTTTGATTTTCATATATATTAAAAATGGCCAAATTCCAGTATCACATTCTATTTTATAAAAAAATTGACATGCAAAATGTTAGTTGTCAGAAAGTCAACCTTGCTTTTTCAAGCAAAGACCACACGGCTGAACAAGAAATAGAAAAACTGAGACCAAGAATTAGAAACAAACAAAGAATCACCAAATTAATTAGAACAAATTCTTTTTAAAAAATTACAAAAATCATTTGTCTCCATACAAAATTTGTTCAATTAACTAGCAATAGTTGAAGCTTGCAAATAAATTGCTAATTTGTTTCTGAAATTCCCGATTTCCCATTTGTAACCGCTGCGTTGTGGCGAGCTAGTCTAATCGCTATTTGTACCAACTACTGCCAAATCGCCATTAAATATTAGCAATTCGAAAGTTGTAAATTTTATGGCTATTACTGCAATAATTAAACATGAAATGACCAATAATATCAAAGAAAGAAGATATTTCAAATTAGGTTGCATTCAGAGATTAAATAGTCCACCACAGTTGCATCGCGCCGTGAATCACGATTACAGAGTATTTTCTTCTGATTATTCAATTAGATAATATTTTAATATTTTTAAAATTATTTTAATTTTTTTATCATTTATGTCGATTTTAAAGAGGACGACAATGTCAGTATATCAAGTCGACTTTATCCTAGCCAATACTACCCTACAGAAACACGACATCCACGTCAAAAAACTCTGTCGGTCGACTTATGCAGCTAGTATTCCCTTGCCTTCTAACTGAGAATCAAACCCGTCTGACCGACATCAGCAAATCTCGCATTAATACTCAATCTCTTCAAGTTTTAGTACTTTAGTCGATCCTACCTAGTCAAATAGAGGCTTTTTTCATCAGAACGAACCATCACGAAGTTGATGAAAGCGCTTCTCTTTCTCAACGCCTCCCTTCCCAATGATTAAATACTTTGCTAGTCACAATTCCATTCAACATTACATATCCCACTTTTGATTTGTACTTCAAAATTTCAACTGTTTGGCCTGTTGACCTTTGTTGAAAAATAAATGTATTATTATTATTACTATGAACAATTAATCAACTGATGTTAGGCTATAGGGACAGCTGATAATTTTCATGTTTTACACCATAAATCCTATAAAATGCACTAAACCAGGTGAAAATCATACACAAACAAGCTTGTTAACCGATTGTACCTTATTTGTCAACATATCAACTTCTAAACATCGGTGCGGAGCGTGATAACTCCTTATATGAAAATAAATAAGCCGTTTATTTAAAATTTAAATACTGTTTATTGCGAAGAACTAATATATATGCAAGTATGTATTAGGTGTTGCAAACCTAGTAAGAAATTAGCTCAGTTGTGACCGAAAGGATAAACCAAAGACTGCATGAACGAAATGTATAAGCTCACACATTCGTTTCTTGCTTACTGGCGACTCATCAGTAGGAACCGGTATTACGCCCTTTAACCACTATATAGTTGGGTGGGGAATATGGGATAATAGAACGGTACAATCTCCTAGACGAATGTGTAAACCTGCAGAAGTGAAGCTAACATTATGTACAGTTTCGAAAATGCGACTTCAAAGCTAACTCACACTATATAATATATATTCTGTAAAGGATACTAACACTATGGTTATTGTGCTAGTAACCGATACCAAAATTATAGTACCGAAAAGGTACATGGTACTAACACTATGGTTTCCAAGTCGGTACATGGTACCAACATGGTGGATATCAATGTATGTTATAGTTCACTGAAATTGAGAATTAAAACTATTTCTAAACACCTATTACTCCAGTAAATCTATACCCTTTGGACAGGATCGATATCAGTTATCACATTTCGCGGTAAGCATGACATCATTCAATTCAATATATAACAGTTTAATACTGTTTGTTGCGGAGAACTTAAATATATGCAAGAATGTATTAGGTGTTGCAAACCTAGAAACAAATTATATCAGCTGTTACCAGAAGGATAAACCAAAGACAGCATAGTGTTAATATCCTTTACAGACTCGCTATATATATTATATAGGGTGAGTTAGCGTTGAAGTCGCATTGTCGTAGACTTTATATAATGTTAGCTTCACTACTGCTGGTTTACACATTCGTCTAGGAGATTGCACCGTCCTATTATACCACATTCCTCGTCCAAATATGCAGTGGTTAAAGGGCGTAATACCTGCCCCCTACTGATGAGTCGCCAGTAAGCACGAAACTGTTTATTTGTCCGCAAGAATTTTCCGCTCTTTTGTAATAGAAATATTGTACGTACGAAATTATAAAAAACTATTTTGATAATTGCTACAACATCTTTTAAAATGCTTTCAAGACTTGATAATGCTCGTTCTTACTAGGTTTTTTCTTATTTTTCGTCTAGTGCGTTTTCGTCGTTCGTGAGAGCGAAGGTAGTTGTCTGTTATGTCTAAGTGATAATGCAAGTGGTTTACAAGAAATTTGTTCTATCGTAAATAATGCTGTTTCATTAATACAGGAATAGGGAAGCTTAGGAAGACAGGTATTTCTGATGGCGCAGTGTTTGGAGGTATATAAACGAATTTAGGTAAATTGAAAAACCACACACGGTTACGGCGCATATTATTTTCGATTTTCAATTTAGACGATTTTTTCAGAATGCGTTTATTATATTCGCAAGGACGCCAGCCTTAAATAGGGCGAGGCTAGTGCATGAGTAAAAGTTATTGGGAGGGGTGCGGAGTTCAATTAACTTATCGGACATTATTAAAATTTCCATATAAAAATAAATTATTATATTTTTGATGCTACCGCTGATTTTACAAACAAAGTTATGTTTTTTTAAATATTGTAAATATTTGGAATTTACTTTGTGCTTATTTTCGACGTCTTTGACTTGATTTTTGTGACTTTATTATTCAATCTTCATGAGATTTTGAGTTTCGTATTTAGCATATTGCATGTTTCTGGCTTAACCAAATTTGCTTCCTGAAAAAATTTAACAAAATGATATTTTGAGATCAATCTGGAGAAGGACACTGGCAGCATTTGCACGCCATGTTATCTAAGCTGCAACATTATGGATTATCATTTAAGCCAGAAAAGAGCAAGAATTGTCTTTTAACTGTGAAATTTCGTGAAGACTCCATTTCTTTTGAGGGAATTAAACCATTGGAAGATAAGATCCAAGCGATCAAAGATGCGCCACAACCCAGAATTGTATGCGAACTGCATAAATTTGTGGATGATAAGCTATTACCGTTGCTTTATAACAAAATAAAATAAGTACCCTCCGACGGGATATGGGTTGGATGAAACCCAGGATGTTAAGTTTCAACAGAGGTAGTGCAAATTCTCGGGGTCAAAGGCCAACTTCCAAATATCGCGGAGGCTAATCACATAAGGGTGTTCAGGAACCACGCAAGCGGTGCATTTCGCGTCGTAAATATGCCGAGTTTTGAAAGTACTTGTCTTGTGGCGCGGTGTAAGTCGCCGGAAAACTAGTAAAACCCTCGCTACTAGGAGCTATAGGGGGGTTGCGCATGCAAAGCTCCAAATTATGCACATTCAAAGCATCCTAAAATCATTGAAGTTAGGTTCAAAAGCTTTGATAGAACAAACGCACAGTAATTCAGTCCGAAAATCTGTTAGATTTTTGGCTGGAAGGTAATCTTGAAGAGGTTGCTGTGTATAGCAACAATAAGTTTGTCAAAGCGGATGAACTAAGTTGGTTAAAATTCTTGATAGACACGGGTGCTTAGGTGAGCATAGTTCGATCCGATGTGGTGGAAATTGATAGCCCTACATTCGATTATTAACTATGGGCTGCTAATGGAAGTCCAATTGAGGTTAAGGGAGTTAAGGAATTGTCAGTGACATTGGGGCAGAAATCTCCATTTACGTGGAAATTTTTGGTCGCTGATATAAAGGATAACATCATTGGGATGGACTTTTTGATCAATTTTAATCTCGCTTTAGATCCCAAATCTAGGACAATTGGACAAAAAACTGGGAAAGGGACTTATGCTGAGACTGGGATCTCAGTAGTTGGGTCAGTGAGACTACCCAGACCTGTCGTCGCCAATGACTTGGTGGATGTCATAGAGAAACACCTGGCCGTGTTTCTTCCTTCCAATGCTAAGCGGAGGCGTTTGAAGACAGGTCAGAACATCAAATCAAGTTGGTAGAACCACTACCCTGTTCACTGAAGGCTCAACCGTTTGCATAACATAAGCAACAGTTTGCAATTGAAGAATTTAAGACGTTAATGGAAGAAGGAATTTGTAGGCGTTCACATTTCAACTTTGCATCTTCAATAGTGGTAGTTCCCATACCTGAACCAAGACAATGGAGGGTTTGTGGTAATTATCGTCTGTTGAACTCTGTAACGGTAGGTGATTCGCATCCTTTACCAAACCAGAGTTATTTTTTTAGAGATATAATGGGACATGAGGTTTATACTACGTTAGAATTGCAGAAAGTGTACTATCCAGCATCTATGGAAGCAGAATCTATACCGCTCACTGCAGTGCGATTTCCTGATGGAGGACCGCATGAATTATTATGCATGCCTTTTGGTCTGAAAAATGCAAGTCAGATATTTTAGCGTCTGACGGAGGAGGTTCTACGAAACACTCCATTTGCTAGAGTTTATATAAATGACATCATTGTTTGTAGTCAATCTATGGAGAAACACCGGGAGCACTTAAGCGCCATGTTATCTAAGCTAAAATATTATAGGTTGGTTATCAAGCCAAGAAAAAGCTGGATTGGTTGCTGGAATGTTAAATTTCTAGGACACTTCATTTCCAAGGATGGAATCAACGCCTTCAAAGATAAGATTGAAGCTATCAAATATGTTTCAGAATCCAGAACTGTACGTCAACTGCGTAGATTTTTGGATTTGATCAGCTATTATCGTCGATTTATACAAGGTATAGCTGAAATTTTAGGATCGTTAACTCGACACTTATTTCATGAACGGAGCACGAACAAAATGTCCTGGTATATTAATTTTAGCCAAGTCGACAAGGAAAAATTCCAGAGGACCAAAGATCTGTTACGTCAAATTAACTCTTTAGCACCTGTGGTGTTAATTAAACAGTTTGAGCTGGTCACAGATGCCTCCGATGTAGCCATAGGGGCAGTGTTACATCAGAGAGGTAATGTTATAGTCAAGCCGATAGGATTCCATAGTCGGAAACTATAAGATTGTGAGAAGCAATATGACACAATTGGAAAAGATTTACTAGTGGTTTATTCTGCAGTGCTGCATTTTGAGCACTACCTAGATGGACATCAGTTTACGATATTAACTAACCATAAACAGTTAATAAGTATTGTAGGGAAGACAAAGTTTTAATTATTCTTATCGGGTGAATTCACAAAAACACGACTCGCAGAATTCGATTTTACCATTATTCATATCTCAGGAAAAAAGAATGTGGTGGCAGATACTCTCAATAGATCAAGCATATCAGATGATAATATGATTCGTTCGGATTCACTCATATTTTCTGTTGTTCCTCCCAATGTATTTGTCCAGCAATTGATAGAAGTACAAAATGTTGATTCTTTAGTAGCTTTGTTGGCAAAAAAGTCCGCGTATACACACAGAAAGATTGGAGATAAATGATTACTATATGAAATCTCCAGGAGCCAATCTAGACCCTATATACCGTTAGAATTAAGGTATGAGGTAATTAAACAGCTGCATGAATTTGGTCATTCCTTCACTAAGGAAACTAATAGGATGGTCACTGATAGATATGTATGGCCTAAGATGTATAAAGACATAAGATGTTGGGTAAGACATGTGCCCGGTATCAAACTTGAAAAGTTTGGCGTCATATTAAAACCGAAGTTAAAACGATTGCTATACCAGCGAGTCGTTTCATGCATGTACATATTGATATAGTATAAATGCTCGAAATTTCTATCCAGAGTTATTTACTTACGATGGTTTATCGTTTCAGTCGTTAGTTTGAAGTATCAATCCTGAATGATATTACAGCTCAAAAGTCTTACTTATGTTCTTGCATAATTGGATATCGCATTATGGTGTACCGGAAAGTGTAACTAGTGATCGTGGTAGTTAGTTTATTTCTGAACTATTTATCAGATCATTGTTTACTATTGGGATAGAAGCAAGACACACATGTTTATATAATCCTAGAGCTAATAGGATGGTTGAGAGACTGTTGAGAGAGCTGAAGGTTGCATTACGCTGCATTTGAGGATCTAGTTGCATACATGATTTGCCCATAGTTTTGCTGGCAATGCAAAAAAGATAAAGAGCTCAGTTAGGAACATCCACAGCAGAACTTGTTTATAAAGAGTCATTGAGCTTACCTGGAGATCTTCTAATAGAAGCTCCAAGTTGTCTCAATTGGACCTCTAGTTCAGAAGATTGGTTCGTTGAAGAACTAAGCGATAAAAGGAGTCGTTTTGCTTCAACCAAAACTAGAAGTCCAAGGACTAAATGCTATGTATCTTCGGATTTAAAACTGGCATCTGATGTTCACCTAACTAACGAAAACTGATAAAATTGTCTGACTCCATTCTATAAATGGCAATTTAAAGTCAACCGTATGACTGATAGAAATGCATTTATAGTAGTAAATGACACAGTAGAGTGGGTAGCACTAGATTGCTGCATTCCCCAATTTACATGGACGGAAGGGGAGATTGAGGAACGGTATCCGTCGAAGTAACAAGATGCTGAGGAGAGATATGACTCAAAATTGTGTGAAAAAAGAAGAGCCAGATAAATGTGAAAAAGGAGTGAAGATTAAAGCCAAGACAACTGAGGAAAGAGATCGACGAAATGTGAAAGTGAAACTTTGAAAAGTATCAGAACTACATGTTGAAACTCGTTCTGGAAGAGTCATCATGAAACCGAAGAATGAGGACTTTGTGATATATCAGTAAACGTCTTAAACATGAGGGTGAATGTGGAGGCTAAGTAAATTGTTGAAGATCAATTAATTCCTCATATAAAAACAAAATGAAATTTTATTTTTAAACATTTGATTTTATCGCTAGTTTCATAAAAAAATGTTGTGTTTTTAGAAAATATTTTACTTTGTTTGCAACTTTCCTTTGTACATATTTTCCAAGATTTTGACTTGTCTTTGGTGATTTTAGATAATGGAGTCTGGTTGAGATTTTGAGTTGCGTGGAACGCTTGAGACATTTTTCTAATAAAGTATTGAAGTTTGTAACAAATTAATATTCTTAATTTAATTTTCGGGAAGGATCTTAAATTTGCTTTAGGTAATTGACGTGGGTATTTGTTTCCAAGGACTCCAAAATTTCATTTTATCATCTGCAGTATTCAGCAAAACGGTGAACACACTTATTGTCATAATGAATATATTGTAATTAACATTATGACCAACGATGAGATAATTAGGGATACAGAGCAATTAGCAAGAGAACTTAAGAAATGTAGTTTAAAAGATGGTTCTGAGGGATTCAGTTGTATAAATCTAGATGATCATACCACATATATGAATTATCCGAGCCTGGTATCTAAGAGGCTGTCTTATGGTAGTGACCAAAGGACTTCTACAACAAATAGGAACATCCACAGCGGAACTTGTTTTTGGAAGCCATTGAGAATACCTCGCTACCTTCTGTCTCTATGGTTTACCCGACTCTTACGGGTCATTTCTTTCATTCATATGGTCACAAATTGTCTATCACTGTCAAATTCCGCTCACCCAAGTCATTACTACGCTATGCGCTATAGCAACTCTTCTATCCAATCCAACTACACTCACAAGATATTTAACAAAATCTAACACTTCTCCAAAGATAAAAGTGTATTCATCGTTCTTCCCGTAGAAATAAAGCTCCTATCCCAGCATGAGTTTAAAAAGGTGGCTCACAAACACTTCTTTAACAAATTTCTATGCGAGATGTCTGATTGGAAGCACAATTGGTTCCTTCTTAACCAATAATACTTGTTTTTACCCCTAGGCCATTAGCTAGTTTCGGAGCGTGAAGTCCCTCCTGGCAGAGCCTCCAATTTCAAAAATTCGCTTTTGATTCTAAACTTCAAATATGGACTTCCCGATACCATTTGTATTTTCATTTTTATTCTACTGCATTCAAATATTAAGTAGTTTGCCACAATTTTCTCTACTAATTCTCTACTTTTAGTTTCGGCAAACGATCGGAAACTCAAAAGGATTGCTGGTTCATCTGACGGTGTACTTCGGACGCTGGTTCCTCCTCGTCTTCAATCAGTCGTAACCTCGCTCAACGGAAGTCAAAGAACCCTGCATGCGACACTGAATTTCTGACTCTCCACAAGCTTCAATCTAGTCGACTTTATCCTAATCAATACTACCCATCAGAAACTCGAAATCCACGACAAAGAACTCCGTCAGTCGAATTCTTCATTAGGTCTTACTTTGATTTCTAACTTAGACTCAAATACGTTTGCCCGACACAGCAGATCCCGCAATCATACGCGGATTTCCACAAATTTTACTCTAGTTGAACCTGTAGAGGAAGCTATTTCCTCTGACATAAAAGTCATAATTTTGTCAAAACACTGTTTACACGTTGTTACTATGCAAACGTAAAATTAAGCAAAGATATTTCTATAAACAATTTTTAATTATTTTAGTAAACAAATAACGAAGTTAACAATGTAAGAATTGTTTATTAGTGAGTTTTGAGTTGTCTGTTCTGTGTGCTGGACGCAAAATGATCTCTGTTAACTTTTAACATTTTTTGGTCTTATCATTACTATTTTCATTTTATCAATAAATTTGTGTTACAACGAGATCAGGTTATATAATTGCGTGTATTATTTGCTGTGATTAACATGGAGGTGTTCCAAATTATATGATCACACTGCATATGTGGATTGTCCGGTCCTGGCATCTCAGAGGCTCTCTTCTGGTAGTGACCAAAGGGCCTCTACAAAATTTGGCGACCACGCCAGTCCAAGAATATTTAGTCTACCACAGTATAAGTCAGAGAAACATGCAAGTTGGGTAGGAGATGCCCAAATGATATTTGAGGCTTATTGTATTGTGAACCCTATGGAGAAATTTGTTGCAGCATGGATGGCATTGCCTGAGAATTTCCGAAATGCTTTGGAAAATTTCAGAGACAGAACTGTGAAAGAAAAGCCGTACAACGCATTTGAGTTATTAATGGCAGAAATTCAACAGAGATATCAGCCTGGAAGAACAGCGCAAATGTGCGAATTATTACGCTTAGAAAAATGGGACGTCAGTTACCGTCCGAATTTTATGAACGCCTTTGCACGAAAGCTTCCAGGTTGAATATATCTAGTGATGTAGTCAACTCCATTTTTACAGCTGAGTTACCAGTTAGGCTCAGAACAACAATGGAAGTGTTTGACACAATGAACATAGATTGGCCGACAAAACTCAGAGGGTTAGACGGCGTGTATAAACAGCAAGAACCACAAGTACATGCTGTAATGGCAGATTCTGTAACGATGCAGCCAGTCAGGGCAGATACTGAAAACCACCTGACCACACAAGAAAGTTTGCGTTTCTTATGTAGGGAAGTTGCTTGCTTGCGTAGTGATGTCGCACAACTTCAGAGTCAGGTCCAGGATATTAGACGCCGAAGGAGTCACTCGCGTCAACGCTTCGAAGGGCTACGCGGATGGGGTAAGGCACAGGGCGAATATGGACGCAGTGCGAAGTGCCAAGATGAAAATTATAATTACCCGCGATTAGGTGGACCCAAATGGAAAGGAAGCACAAAACCGGTTGAGAGAAATCCGTCACCGAAAAAAGGGAAAAACCCCCACTAGTAGGAGCCGTAGGGGGGGTTCCATTGCAAAGGCTCCCAGATATGCCTTTAAAAGGCATACTCAAAGCAAAAAGAGGCGACTAGTACAAATAGCACCGAGATAAAAGGCAAGAGAGTCCGATTCTCACTAAGAGGCGATCTTGAAAACATTGCCGGAGTGTCCAGCAACAAGTTCATTATTAAGGATGAATTATCTGGATTAGAATTTCTCATAGACACGGGTGCGGAGGTAAGCATAGTTAGGTCAGACGTAGTGGAAGCAGATTGCCCCACATTTGATTATCAACTATGGGCCGCGAATGGTAGTCCAATTGAAGTAAAAGGGATGAAAGAAATGTCTGTAAAATTAGGCCAGAAATCTTCTTTCCTATGGAATTTTCTAGTAGCTGATGTCAAGGACCATATCATTGGCATGGATTTCTTGACACATTTCAAGCTGGCATTAGACCCCAAGGCTAGGACTATCACAGAAGGCGTAGGGACATCAATACATACTAAGTCTAACGTGTCGGCAGTTAGAACAGTCCTCTTACCTCGTCCATCAGTCGCACATGACTTTGCCGATATTATCGAGAAGCACCTAGCAGTGTTTCAACCTTTCAGTGCCAAAAAGATAGGTTTGAAAATAGGAGTAGAACACCAGATAGAATTGGTAGCTCCATTACCTTGTTCACCAAAGGCTCAACCATTGGCACAACACAAGCAACAAGTAGCTGTGTCAGAATTTCTCCAATTGCGCGAAGAGGGGATTTGTAGAAGGTAAAATTCCAATTTTGCTTCCCCAATAGTGGTAGTTCCCAAACCTGAACCGGGTCAATGGAGGGTTTGTGGGAATTATCGTCTATTAAACTCAGTGACGAAGGGTGATTCTTATCCTCTCCCTAACCAGAGTACTTTGCTCCGAGATATAATGGGATATGAGGTTTATTCAACTTTAGATCTCCAGAAAGCGTACTATCAGGTACCAATGGAAGAAAGTTCGATACCATTCACCGCAGTCAGATTTCCAGGAGGGGGATCGCATGAATTTCTTCGAATGCTTTTTGGTTTGAAAAATGCCAGTCAGACATTTCAGCGTTTGGCTGAAGAAATCCTTCAGAATTGTCCATTTGCGAGAGTATATATAGACGACATAATTATTTTTAGTCGCTCACGAGACGAACATCGCACGCATTTGGAAACGGTTTTGACCAGGCTGGAACAATATGGATTAGTGGTCAAACCTAATAAGAGTAATATTGGTTGCTCTTCAGTTAAATACCTTGGTCATATACTTTCCAAAGACGGAATTAAGCCTTTGGAAGATAAGGACCAAGCCATAAAGAACGACATATTGAAACTCACTCAGGAAGAATTCAACATCAGACGAAGAACAAGGATTACGTCTACTACTAGACGCCATTTTTGAGAAGGTGGTGTATGTAGAGGAAGCTATTTCCTCTGACATAAAAGTCTTACTTTTGTCATAACACTGTTTACACGTTGTGTTACTATGCAAACGTAGTACGAAGAAATGACATTTATATAAACAAGGTTTAATTATTTTAGTAAACAAATAACGATGTTAACAATGTAAGAATTGTTTATTAGTGAGTTTTGAGTTGTCTGTTCTGTGCTGGACGCAAAATGATCTCTGTTAACTTTTAACATTTTTTTGGTCTTATCATTACTATTTTGATTTTATCAATAAATTTGTGTTACAACGAGATCAGGTTATATAATTGCGTGTATTATTTGCTGTGATTAACATGGAGGTATTCCAAATTATATGATCACACCGCATATATGGATTGTCCGGTCCTGGCATCTCAGAGGCTCTCTTCTGGTAGTGACCAAAGGGCCTCTACACCTGCTTTGTCAAATGTAATCTCTTTTTCATCAGAACGAACTATCACGAATTTAATGAAAGTGCTTTTCTTTCACAACTCCTTTCTTTCTTATTGGTTAACAATTTGCTTGTCACAATTTAACTCAACTCTACATATCCTACATTTGATTTGTTCCTCATCATTTCAATTGTTGCCTGGTGGCCTTTGTTTCAAGTAAATTATTAGGTATAATTATTATTACAGTCACTCCAAATTGCCTCAATTGGTCCTTTAGTTCAGTTGATTAGTTTGCAGGTACATTGGGATATAAAATGAGTTCTTTTAGTTTATGGGATATTAATAAACTCCCCATATAAAAATAACATAAATGGTATTTTTGACATTTGATGTCACCGCTGATTTCTTACTACAATGTGTTGTTTTTAAAATATATTGTAATTATTTAATTTCCTTTGTGCATATTGTCGAAGATTTTGACTTTTCTTTTGTGATTTTATAATTGAGTCTTCTTGAGATTTTGAGTTGTGAGGTACGCTTTACTTAGTGGTTCTAGCTTGCGACATTTTGATAATAATTAATTGAAGTTCACATAAAATTACTATAATTGTAAGGATCTCAAGTTTGCTTTACGCAATTAATGTGGATATATGTTTTAAAAGTTTTCGGTTCTGTTATAAGAAATATATTGTAATAAATTTTATTTTAATATTAAGGCTAACATTGATAATTTACAAAGAAAATGTTTTAAGCATGTATTTTAAAATTACCAAGATTTTGGTTTACTGGCGCATTGCAAGTCTTTTGTATAATGAAAATTATACAAAATAATGTATCACGCAATTCAGCGTAAAATAATTCATCATTTATTATATCCAAGGTCTTCCGCACTGAAACTAAAAAACAACATAATTCACGCCTATATGGTAACATTCTTCCGCTTGAAATGCATGAAATCATAATTTATAATGTTAAAATAGCATCCATTACTTGAATTCGCGCATTTCTAAGTCGTTTTGAAATAGTGGAAAGGTGACTCTCTCGAGAGAGAGTGTAATTAAAAAATGTAAACGCCCCGGCTTCAAGTA
>JAQBSW010010521.1:0-23897 GCA_029291075.1 Eudiplozoon nipponicum | reverse complement strand
AAGTTGTGAAACAAATTAGTCCTATCTCCTGCACTATATACGCCTCTAGATTACAGTTTGTATCATTGCAATCTTTGTGGTTTCGGAGGATGTGCTATTGCATAAAAGTTTTCCATTTGAACCAGTGGACTGGTGCCTATATGACTCCGATAAGAAAGAGTCATGAAGTTGGAACTAGATCTGGACATTTGGCAATATCTCCTCCTTTGGTGGGGAATGTTGCGAGCAAGTTATTCTCTTTCTCGAAAATCTACAAAATTTATAACCAATTGCCAAAGGGGCACGACTTATCAGCTTTGCAGATGTCAACCATATGTGCGTTACCAATACGCGTTTCCAACACCCTCGGAAGCATTTGCTCACCTGGTATTCAAACGATGGTCACACAGCCAATCAGATCGACTACATTCTGGTACGGTCGCGTTGGATGTCTTCTGTCGAAGATTGCAGGTCATACCGAGGAGCTGAAACTGGCAACCGAGGAGGGTCCGACCACACTCTAGTACGTGCCAAATTGAGGCTTCATCTCAAGTCCCGACGGCGCCGTCAACCTACGAGACGCCTGAACGTTGCAACCCTAACGGACCCATCCCGTTGTACAGCGCTATCTGCCTCAATCACTGCAAAGTTGACTGCCGCTGACGGTGGAACTCATGCCGTAGATAAAACCAATGTGGAGCATCAATGGAATAACTTGAAACTCTCTACTCAGCAAGCTGCGCTTGAAACGCTCGGAACCATCAAAAGTCACCATAAAGACTGGATCTCTGAACGCACGATGCGGGCGTCACAAAAAGCAAGAGATGCCCGGATGAATAACGCACCTAATTATCGCCACCTGAGATGTGAAACCACGAGGTCTGCTCGGGCTGACCGTAAGCAGTACTGGGATGAAATGGCTTCCGCCCTGGAATCGGCTGCGAACGTCGGTGATTACGGGGGTCTCTTCCGTCTTATACGTAAAGCATCTGGTAAGCGCAATGCAGAGACAATTCTACGCAGCGCAACAGGAGACTTGATTTCTGATGTCAATGGCAAAATCGCAGGATGGGTTGAACATTTTTCGCAGTTATTGAACCGACCATACAGTGGTCGCTCCTCACCGCAACCATATACAACATCTACACCCAGCTACGACGTGGACTGCTCTTCCTTAACTGAGGTTGAGATCGCTACGACCATCCAGCGCATGAAGAACAAGAAATCCCCCGGTGAAGATGGAATTCCTGCAGAGATCTACAAGGCCTGTATAGGCGCACTACTGCCATCAATCCATCGACTGTTCTCTTCTATCTGAGAACAAGAAGCATGCCCGTCAGACTTCGGAATGTCAATCCTGCTACCGTTTCCCAAAAAGGGTGATAGATCAAGATGCGAAAACTACCGTGGTATCAGTCTTCTCAACACCGCATCCAAGCTGTTGGCGTCGATTCTATTGAACCGCTTCTGTAATGAGCGGCATGCCCGTACCCGTCCCAATCGGGATGGATTCCGCCCAGGCAAAGGCTGTGTTGATCAGATCTTTACATTACGGCGAGTTTTGGAACATCGCAACGAATTTCAACAACCAACCGTCGCTTGTTTTATTGATTTCCGAGCTGCTTTTGACTCTGTTGATCGCGTCTCCCTATGGAACATCATGCTGCTCGACGGAATGCCTATAAAACTCGTCAATCTGATCAAGGCCTACTATGCAGCCACCAAAGCCAGAGTACGTGTTTACGGAGAAGAATCGGATGAATTCAGTCTGCGCACTGGGGTTCGACAAGGATGTCCCTTGTCACCCATATTGTTCAATTATGCGGTTGACTGGATTCTGAGCAACGCGCTAACTGGGTTCCGAGGCGTTCAAGTATCAAATAACCTATGGCTGACGGATGTTGATTACGCAGACGATGTTGTTCTCCTTGCTGACAGCTTTGGGAGCATGCAAACCGTTTTGGATCAAGTGGCCCAGTTTTCATCAGCCGTTGGTCTGGAAATCAATGCCGACAAAACGAAAGCCTTCGCCATCGGTGTATCTTCATCTGATGAGCAGCTCACGGTGTACGACAGCCCAATCGAAACAGTCGACGATTTTACGTACCTTGGCTCAAAAATACTTCCAACTGGTCAAGCAAAGAATGAAGTCCGAACACGCATCGACCGTGCCAGACTTGCTTTCTTACAATTGAAGAACTCACTTTGGAGAAGAAGTGAAATCAGCCTCAAAACGAAAATCCGAGTCTACCAGGTTACTGTTCGCCCTGTGCTACTGTATGGCTGTGAGACTTGGCCATTACGTTCTGAGGACTCCAAAAAGCTTGAAGTATTCGACCATTGGTGCCTTAGGTACATCACAAAGACAAAATGGATGGACCAGGTGTCGAACGCATCTGTTCGTCACCAATGCGGGGACATCATGCAACTATCCGTCTGGATCCAACATCGTCGACTTCAATGGTTCGGGCACGTACTACGCAAACCCGAAGACGAAATGGTACGGCAGGTGATGAACCCAGGTCAATGTGCAAACTGGCGCCGCCGCCGAGGTGGGCAACTGAAGACATGGCTTGCAACAATCAAATCGGACATGGAACTCCTAGGTTTACGCAATGTTTATGGTCCACGTCACTGGGAGCGTCATTGGCCCTCTTTATGTTCCGAAATGGCTGCCAACCGCCCGGCATGGAGAGGCTTAATCCGGGATATCAATGGAGCCGGCTTATCCTCTAAAAGGAGTCAGCCGCAGTAAAGTAAAAAGTAAAGTAAGACGAGATGCCATTGACACGGTCATTTCATTCATGATCCATTCACTTGCAATTACGAGTTACATAACTTTTTTAAACTACAAACAATCACTAAGCTGTGCAAATGTCGTTGAATACATGAGGCCAAAGCGAGTAGCTCTCAAAGAAATAACTTTTCATTAACAAAATGAGATTTGGCGTGTAGTTTTGCGGCTCCGACAACTAGGTCTGGTGATTATATATATATATATATATATATATATATATATATATATATATATATATATATATGTCTGTGTGTATTTTGTGTATAGTGAGAAACTGGCCATGGCTAGGTGCCTTATTTCTAATAAATTATCAGGAAATAACTATTCTCTAACGACCTAACCTTATGAATAAATTTCTGCGGTTGATCAATTGCTTCTGTGTACGTTCAATATATATGCTGCCACATATACATGAGAATTCGTAGACTATGAATGATTTGGAGAGGATTCGCAATTGCTCTTTTGTATTCAAACTCATGGTTCTCTGTGTTTTAAATTAGATTTAAATTTTCACACTGGGAAAATTCTCCTTAGTAATTTTATTTAACCACCGTGCAAATATTGAGGCCAGGATGTCGCCTCTAAATGGTACGTTGCGGAAAACCTGATTGACGATGTCTTCTCTAGAAGTAATCTTATGTGGTCTGATGTTGAACCGTACTCGTTAATTTTTTATTAGAAAACTTTTTCTCAGGTAGCCCAGTTCTTTTTCGATCTTGTGTTCAGAGCAGTTCTTCTAGACAGTTGTATCTAGCAATTATAGTCATTAATAATTGTCTAGAGAGAGCAAATAGTCAAAAAAGTAAAGAAACTGCTGGTGATAAGATGTGAGAGATGGTAGGTTACAGAAAATACTGCGGTTTTCTAACCCAGGCTGTTTTCGTTGTCAACCACAAACATACACAAAATTCACCGTGATCTCGCTACTAATCCTATAATTCAGTTTTTGATAGTGACTTATTTGATATTTTGAAAAAGTTCCTTACACATCGACGCTACGCATGATTGAATAGCATTGTGCAGGTAATTGAATCAAGAATATATATATTTTGCGTGTCAAAGAATAAACTAAAGACTTAATGTCATTTCGACTGAAATGAATGTCTTGTTGTAAATCGAAATGGGGATTGTATAAATAAATGCGTAGAAAAAACAAGTGTATTTTTGTGTGTGTGTGTGTGTGTGTGTGTGTGTGTGTGAGTCACTAAATAAATGCTTATGACCAATTGCCAAGTCCCGTAATCCTTCATAATTTACAGACTTACATGTATTTGCAGCAGCACATGTATTCCACGTACTCAAAGGCAATTAGTCTAGGGAAGCATTTAGCATTTACAGCAGAAGCTAATTGGCAATGCCTGGCACTGTTAGCATAATCAGATGTTTCCAAGCGTATTTTATAAACTGGAAGCAACCAAATTGTAAATTTTAGTCTTATATAAGATAAAATCAAAAAAAATATTGGTATACGAGGCCTTTTTTATTAAACAACGGGTATCTGATCAGAATATAAAATCTTTCAAATGAATTTTTATCAACAAAACTAGCAAAAATTTACATTAATCAACCAAACACGATCGTCCGTTAGATATAAGTATAAGGTGGATTGCGTTATGTAATAGCATTTGTATACTATGCAGTTGACTTAGTTCTGATTGTATTCACTGCTAAACTTCATGTACTTGGAGTGAATAACGATATCCAATTGCGGTCTGAATTCAAAAACTGGTACGGTTAGTACTAGTGGTCAAGCTTATTTCGGTAGTATCATCGGATGGTTGAATTCACACTTTTCTTACACCCGTAACTATTCATATCTTTCCATGTGAAAAGTGCGGCAGATCAAGGCAGGCTATATTTTTTAATGAAAGAAAGGCGACAATCATGCGCCCATATTTATAAACGTCGTCCTTAACTGTGGAAGCAACGATTTCCTATCTTCACACTTTGCAAAATTAGTTTTAGTTCAGATTTCTTTATTAGAACAATCTGGGCGAAATATTTTTACTGGTTTACTTTCTAAACAAAATCTATTCCTTTTATTTATTTAAAAAAATTAACACAAGAATGACGGAATGAGAGCAAGCGTCCCAGACGTGAAGGGCAAGTTTCGGCTGCTGAAGGAAACTTTGGCTACTGGCATCTGGGCAGATAGTGCTCATCAGCCTTGGTTGGCAGACTATCTAGGAGAAGGAAAACTCCGAATACAAACCATCACTAGGAATGGGCGACCTAGTGTTCTTTTACAGTCCATATAACTATGACATATACTGCATCCGCCGTCGCACAGTATTACAAGGGTCGCCTTATCTGCTGAGCCGCGCAGGGTGGATAAGCAAAATCGGGCTAATGCAGGCAATTTTATCTCCGATTCTGCATCCTGTCTTTTCCCTTCCTTTCCTCAATCTAAAAATAACACTCTTTTAGAAACTATGAATATGATTGGTTTAGATCATAACACAGCCCAATATCGAAAAGGGTTCTAGTAGACGATCATTCATTAAGCCTAGATTATGTTTTAACGTAGGCGCATTTAATGTACATTAAAACAACTTGGACAATAGGAATCTATTGCTCGTACGTTGGATAAATTAGAAATCGACATATGTTGCATATCTGAAACCAGAATACAGGATCCTACGTGCATTACAGAACTGGTTGCACCATCCCTATCTACGCGTTATTGCCTTCGAACATCTGGTTCCACAGAGTTTTCTCAAGCCGGTAAATATGGTATTGGTATGGCCCTTAGCGCACGAGCTGAAGCTTGCTTAGTTGAATGGATCCCTTTAAATAGTCGACGGTGTGCGGCACGTTTAAATACATCTAGTAAAATCAAAGCCAAAACCCGTTATCATCGTTGCCTCTTCGTTGTATCTGCATATGCTCCTACCGATTGTAGCACAAACGCATGCACGGACACTATTTGCTCCAAATTAAGCTCGTTACAAAGTAAAGCACGAAGTTCAGATATAGTGCTTGTTATGGGTGATATGAATGCTCAGGCTGGGCGCTTAAGTACCAGAATTTCATTTAGGTAGAAGATACAATTTAAGCTTGACTCGCAACGATAATGATGAACGGCTTTTGTATATCTGCGTAACATAGACTATATTTAAGTAGTACAAACCTCAGGCGTTGTCCAGCACCCGGACAAAGGTGTACTCAAATATATCATGAAGCAAAAAGTTCTAGATGGCGTTGTTGCATCCAGGATTGTCGTTCTTTTTGGAGCACTTGTGTCGACTCGGACCATGCACTAAAATTTTCCGGGAAAATAATTAAGAATAAACCCCAAATTGATGTAGGCAAACTCGAACAACCGTCCATCCGACAAAACTATGAAAATATTCTAAAGGCTAATCTAACTGGTCTGAATAGCGAAAATCCGAATATACTTTGGTCCAAGATAAGTTCCACTATGCACAATGCAGGTACTACTGTATGTGGCATTGCAGGCCCCCGTAGAAATAATCACTGGCTCTCTGTAAAATCTATGGAGATACTCGAAATAAGGCGCCAAATTCCACCTGGCTCGACTCATAATAATACCCGTCGCAATATAAGACGCCAACTTAAGCGCAGTCTAAAAGTGGATCTCGAAATCTTTTGGACCAGAAAGGCTGAAGAAATGGAAGTAGCTTTCGCGTCAGGTAACAGTCGCTGTTTGTTCCAACTTAAACGCACAACAGGTCCGAGAAAGTTAAAAGTTAGCGAAACTATAAATGATAGTAACAACGATTTATTAATCGATATATTAAGTCGTCTTGACAGGTGGGCTGAACACTTCAAAGACCATTTCTCTTAGCCACCTGCTTCAGTTTCAATTCACGAAAGCATGTCTGCATCAACAGTGTGGAATGTTAGTCTCGTCGAACCATACGAGTTAGAAGTGCGCGATGCAATGCTATCTCTTAAATGCCGCAAAGCCGCAGGCACCGATGATTTGCTTCAAAGAATGTTTAAGGATGGTGACGATATAATTTCGGGAGCGTTGACCAAACTTCTTCATACTATATGGAATGAGGAAATCGTACCACTTGATTGTAATGAGTCGACCACCATTCCCATCTTCAAAAAATGCAATTTTAATTCGTGTGATAACCATCGTTGTATAAGCTTGACTCCGGTAGTATATAGGTTATTTTCTTCGATTATCCTACATTGTCTTAGCGCTTCACGTGAATCACATACAAGAGAAGAACAGGCAGGATTCCGCACAGGACGAGGTTGTATAGATAATATTCTTACATTAAGGCAAGTTTTTGAATAGAGACATTTATATCACCGTCCCACAATAGCCGTCTTTCTCGAATTCAAGGGTGCATTTGATTCAGTGGATCGCAATGTTTTATTCCATATTTTGTCGAAAAGCGGTTTGCCAACAAAATTTGTTAATTTTATACGAGCTCTACACAAATACTAGTGGTCGCGTTAAGGTCTACAACGAATTAACGCATAACTATACAACCAGCAGTGGTGTTAGTCAAGGTTGTCCTCTTTCCTCCTTTTTTTTAATTTTGTAATCGATGCTATTATGAAAAACATATCTTAGGAGCTCTATCAATAACGTAGGTAATAAGTCCAACGAGGTGAGAACACGGATCGCGAAAGTTAGAGTAGCTTTTTCTGAAACCTTCGTCATTTATGGGGAAACGCGAATATTTCATTTTGCCTTAAAGATCGTGTTTACAATGCATCTGTACGCGCAGTCTTACTATACGCTAGTGAAACTTGGCCTCGTAGAGTTGATGATTTGAGACGCTTACAGGCATTCGATCATCGTTGTTTGAGAAGTATAGCACATGTTGGTTACCAACAACGAATAACTAACGTTGACATCCGTAGACTATTTTTGGATCTGACATTAAGTGCTCGTCGTTAGAAAAACAAATAAGGCTCCATCAACTTCGTCACGTTTGCGTATTCCCTCATTTCGATTGCCCAGTAGAGCTTTGTTCATGCAGCACCAGATTGGCGTAAGATACAAGGTGGGCAGATTTTGACATGGCAGAAACAGTCGAAGTCATTTACATCCAAATTGGGTAGTATAGGACCCACTCGTCTACCAGGATTGGGTCCTCGTATGCATCATAGATCTTGGGTAGAAACCCTTAGCGATATGGTATTGAATCGAGATCAGTGGTAATCTTGTTGAAGATGTCTAGTAGAATCATCTTCGTAATTTTCTTTTCTTAGTAGGGCAAAGTTAGCTGCGAGGTTTGGTATGTTTATGGCGTGATACAGTGAAATCCGCAAGGAATCTGCATTGCAGATGTCGCCTTGTCCGAATGCTAACTTGGCCATAATGGTGTTGTGGAGAGGTTTAGTTACCCTCATTTCTGTAAGTTATCCTGATAAAACAGGTCTCTAGGAAGCCATTCAAAATTCAGCGAGTATTCTAGCCCATTGTGCGTATAATTGCAAAAATCATGTTTCTTAGGCATCACTGCCGTGTAAACTAAAAGTCATTGTTGGGTATATGCTGCGAAAGAAATTAGTTATTATAGATAATATAATACTTGAGCGGGCGATATTTAAAACCAGTTGCGATCTCGCAGGCGCAACCAGGTCTCTCTAGCAGGCCCTTCTCTATTCAGCGAATACATCAGATTTCATTTTGCGTATCATTGCGAATGACGTGTTTTGGAAGGCTTCGAGCCTGGTGGCACGAACTCTGACAGCAACTATATTATTTTCGTTTAGCACCAGAAGACTGAATTGCGGCCTTTAATTTCGTCTGGGACAAAATGTGACAGGTTGAAACGATAATGATATTATGGTAACGTTTTAATAAGAGTTATTTTAAATTATATCTGGAGTATAGTGTCGTGCGACACAATTTTCAACATAATCTAGATCGTCGTGAGACTTTAATGTTTAATATAACAAGTGCAAATCATAACATTTCTAAGTAGCAAACTTGAGTAAGCGTAATGCGATTTGTATGCGTGTGCTGCTTCGTACAAACAGAAAGGCTCTCTCTTGACGTCGCTCTAGTTCATACTAAACATACTTTTAATGTAATTAAAAGTAGCGGCGATGAATGTCGTCGTTAAGTCCGATTTTGAAAAGGAGGATTCTAGGGTGATGGTAATACCTGACCTCAAACTAAGTAGGTAAATTAAATCATTAACATCAAAATCCAGTATGCGAACCATGTTAAAGCATTCCATTAATCTGGGCACTAAACTTTCCAACAAGCAGCAGCAAATTGAACCACAAAATACCTGAGTATCTTAATTTTCTCTTGCTTGCTTGCTTGCCTATTTGTGTTGTCATTTTTGCTCTTTTTACTCTATATTTTTCTCTGTGCTTATTTGATCATTTAGAGCAGACGTTTGGCGCCATAGAGCAAACTGCAACATTAAGCAACCACGAAGATGACAGGATATCAGATTTAGATAACGATGATGATGACGATGACGCTGAAAATAATAATACGGGGAAAATTGTTGATGAGTGCAAGGACGTCAATTTATCAGCGAACATTCCTGTTAAAGATACGTTGAACACGAAAAATTTAGTCGATGTCATAGACGATCATGACAAGCGAAACAACGTATGTAAGATGTCTATTAATTCTAAACAGAACGATACATGTGGCAGCGACCTGCTTCATTTAATACGCACCACAAATCTTGACGATTGGCAAGAGCTGGCCGATGGAGATGTATCAGACAGCCTGTTGAATCAAAATGATCAATTGAAGAGGAGTAGCCCGCTTTACGGTACCTGTTTTCCGGCTAATGTTTACGACAAGAGAGCATACCATAGCTCATATGAAAACGAAGATGCTGCAGGAATGGCTAATTCGGTGGAAGGTTTATGTAATCAGAGTGAGGCTCACATTCACGGTGATGAGGAGACAATTGCCCAAGCACTCCATTCCCTTAGACTATCGCAGGAACCTGATACACCAACTGAGTACAAACAGATTGTCATGAGTAGGGACTCGACTTCGCGGAAATCACTTAATGCTGATATCGTTAAAAATGATGGTGTTAGCTTAGTTCTTCGCCTTACTCCAAGAAAAAACAATGATGATCAATTGGAGCCTACGATGGATAAGGCGTCACCGAACACCGGCGTTTCAGAGACTGCATCTCGACTGGAGCGATATAATCGTATTCAAGATTTGTGTCGTTTGGATGCAACCAACGAGAGTATGCTTTTCTGTGACAGTAATTTTAATAGAGATCTACTACACAATCGTCCGCAATCAATCTTCAGTCACTCTTCCACCAACTCCACTCTGCTTAAAGACAAACCTGATGACGTGGTTGTAAATGAAATCAGCAAGGGGTCAGTAGTTACAGATGAATCGCAGGATGTTGACATAGATAAATTGAATGAGCTGTTGTGTAGTCTCAGTTGTAAGTATCATTTTCTTCCTTTATAACAAATGTTTATATATGGTGGCTCGAAGTCAGAGAAATTTTAGTTGTGATTATCCTCCGTTTTTATTCCGTAGTTGTTTACTTTTCCAGTTCTTATGGGATTTTTAATCGCTTAAGTAGACGATTTGTGAATATTTTTTATCAGAATACTACCAGGACTATTGGCGTCACATGTACGCTGAACTTCAAGCTTCTTGTGTCCATCCTGGTGGGGTTGATATTTAGTTTTGTTTAAACCACGATACTAACCAAAATACCCTCTTTTTAGAAGTATTATCTAATTTTTTTGTTCATCCCAATTAGTGATAAAATTAACAGATAAATACTGTTTCTTGCGGAGAACTAATATGTATGCAAGTATCTTTTAGGTGTTGCGAACCTAGTAACAGATTAGTTCAGTTGTGACCAGAAGGATAAAACAAAGGCATAAAATTATTAAATGAACATGGCATTATCAATATTTAATGCTTTTTCTGTTAATAGCTTTAGTTTATCCACAGAAATCATTGTAAATTAGTGATAAAATTATTAAATTAACATGGCATTATTATTATTTACTGCTTTTCTGTTAATAGCTTTAGTTTATCCACAGAAATCGTTCTAAAAATACGGCTTTTTCTTGGTTTCTACTGAGACATGAATGAAACACACGGCCACGTAAATGGCTTTTTTAATGGAATTATTTATTTATTTTAATCATGCAGGGCGCCACGGCTGCATTTGTTTGATGTTCTGCTTTCCGTTTTAATTCTTACATCTAGAAATGTGGACCCGACTGAGAATTGCTGGGATAACATCGTCAGGGTTTCTAATCTTGCTCTTAAACCTAACTTTATTGTATTAAACAATGTTTCCAGCACCACTGGCGGCTCTTTTCCACAAGGCATAGCTGTGTAACCAAAGAAGATTGTATGGTAACCTGGTATCGTATTCAGATGGGCGTTATTCGGGTGTAAAATGAAGCTGTTCAAACACTTACATAATCTTTCTGCCGCATTGAAAATGGCATGTATAGCGTTGAAGTGCCCCTGGTTCAGTAAAATAAGAGTTGAAAAATATACACAAAAGCTTATTTCAGCGATCCGAAAGGGGGAATCAGTTTCAAAGGTGTGCGAGAGTGCCTTAGTGGTGCACATCCAATAATACGTTAACTAGTACTCAGGCTAACTATAATGTTATCAATTCATTGTGTGGGAACAAGGGGCGTCATTGATAATATCCTCACAGTGAATTGCGACTAATAAAATTAGCGAACTATGGCAGCAAAATCTGGAGTTCAAAATCGAGAATGGGAGGAGTGAAGCTATCTTAATAATTCCGCCAAATTTGATTACTTCTACGGTTATCAGCGGCTGATAATCGTTGCTTTTCAAAACTACTCAGCTAGTATTCATTGTGCAGTACAGCATTTCATGGCGAGCCATGCTTTAGTCGGATTAGTTCGACAAGGCGGCTCACGAGGTTTGTCAAATTCTGTTCGATGTCCGCCTGGCGTGTTTATTAACGTATGCAAAAAGAGTTGACTAACGCACTTTAGGTAACATGTGACTAATTGTTTTATTCTGATCTCGTAAAATTGAACAATTAAGGGCAATCTCGGTAGTAAGGGAGGAGAGCAAATACTTTTTTGAATCGTAATGAAATCCTGCCGAGTATGTGATCTAAAATGTACTAATTAAGGCGATCTCGGTAGTTATGGAGGAGAGAAGAATTATGCCTGAGTAACTGATCAAACGTTAGTTAAAGAAAGATAAATGAAGGTAAAGAAAGAAAAATTAAGAGAATTAACTAAAGTTAAAATTTTATTTTCCAGAAAGGTCGTCATGTGATAAATTACCGATTTAGGATGTCAAATTAATTCAAAATAATCATAAATTAGAACGACGTTTTTAGGTAGGATATGTTATTACAATTACATACATTCGTATAGGATGAAATTGGGTTTTTTAAATCATTAACATTAAATCCTCAGATTAGCAGATATACAACATAGGGAGATTTAATTAAGCAGACGTAAATTAATATTCTGGTCTAATGGTAGCTTTCCTAAGCTAATAGAAACCACAATTAGTATTGTATGTAAATTTTTATTTAAATAGAATTAGGTTTAGTCTGATTGAGAAAAGAAGGATCGTAGGCCATGATATTACTGGACTTCGAGGTAAGCATGTAAATACAATATAAGAACCGTTTTCGACAGTCACGTACTCAGGGCAGTTTACTTCCTGAATATAAAAAAGGAAATTTATCTCGTAGATAAATCAGGAATTTAAGAAATCACATGCAAAGACTGTTATATTAAACGTGTTGATGAAATCGTGCGATCAATCAAGGTTTTATAAAATGAACTTTTATTTCTCATAGTATAGTGAAGTAAATCTCTTAATTTTGAAGGAGTTTCCGTGTTTCGCACCTGGATTAATTGAAATTACCTGATCTGCGTTTTGACTAACGCAGCTTTCATTGTTCCAGTAATTTTCTTTTAGCACGATATTTCGGCCCATCTTACCGTAGGCCTTCATCAGTTGCATCTCACGAAACAAATGAAGCTTCATTTGTTTCGTGAGAGATGGCAACTGAAATATCGTGCTAAAAGAAAATTACTGAACAATAACGCGTTAGTCAAACATCAGGTAATTTCAAATCTCTTAATTGTCCTTTTTGACTTTCATTTTAACTAGCAATCCTATTAAGCTTTTAATATTAATAACTTTTTGGTGACCTTATCTGGCATTATATTATTGCTATTGTATTTCCATTATACTTTGCTCCTTATTCCCGTAAAATTGAGATCACCCTTTACGCTATTTCACACGACAAGAATAAAGCAATAAGCCTGAAGCATACAAAAAATGAATTAACATCCAGCAAATATAGACGTCAAGTATTTTTTGAATGATTGCGCAGTGTGAGCGTCACATTTAGATGTTCCACGATTTTCATTCGTAGGTAGTCGATTTACACTAACAGTTTCGCAAAAATACGATTGATCCCTAATTCCATGTACGCATCGTGGTGACTGGTTGTGGATTCGCCCCTTTTTCCGAAGGCTTCAAAATCGTTCATATTATCCACTGGAAATGAGGTATGAAATAAATAGTTCTAGATGCGCCTGGTAAAATTTTCGGTTGCTGGTAAAAACTGGCCAAAAATGATTCAGATTAAGGTACTCCTGGAAAGGAACATTAAATCTGAATAAATTATCTAGCTTGAACTAGGCATAGTTGACTTTATGCGTTTTTGCAGCCAAATATGATATTTTTCATTCTTCTGCTGCAGTAGACATCAGCTTTATCTATTTTCCTGTTGTTATTACTTTCATCTCTATCTATACAAAGGCTAGCGATTGTGTGGTACTATGGACGCATAATTATGCGAGTTCTATTCCCCACGATGCAAATTCTGACGAGTACTTGATTAAGTTTCTATAATGACGAAACTGGTTTAGTTTAGGTTTTACCTTTTGTACCATACGGCATGTTTATATATTAGCATTATATATGTAGTACTTAATTGAATAACAACTTATTCTTTTACTCTTTGAAAAATTCATTTAGCAAAACATTGCAAAACTTCACTGATTCGTTGCCGTTCAAACACACCAGCATGTGCGACGGAAAACGAAAATCGACAGAATCGTCTTATTTCTAGTGTAGATGATAGCTGTCAAGTAAGCTTAAGAAAAGCGAAAAAAGTAGAACAATTACTCCAAGCATGCCAAGGATTGCAGCGTTTGGCTGACGCTCTAAGGTACGATGGATTGACTACGTGTCCAAAAAATTCCGATAAAACAGATAAAAAATCAGTGCAGAAGAATTCGGTTTCTGAATCTGTAGACAAGGTTAGTTTATTATATTGTTTAATCTTCGGTTTGACGACCGTACCCTTAGCGTAATAATGAACCTTACTGATGATATTTACGATTATTATGTCGATTTTATTGTCAAATGTCATTTAAAGTTTTATTTTGCACTAGCTGTAGGAACAGGTAGGCGAAAGTCGACTTTCAACTTTACTCTTCATAATATTGGAAATCTATGCTCGCTGTCTGTCTCACAGGCATGTATCTGTTTACGCATTTTTCTTATTTACTTAAATCGATTTTTGACATGGTTTGTTGGTTTTTCAACATGACTAATTAGGCAATATATTGGTTGCGTATAGGTGTTCTCAGAGTTGCTCTTCTAATGAAGATTATTACTGTATCAATGCTTTACCAGAATTTGGTGAACTAGTGTTTTTACAGCCCAAACCTAAGTATTAAGTTCAGTGTTTTTCGGCACTGAAGCTGTGTGGCAGTAATTCATTAGTAGCCTTAAATTGCTTGTACTAAAAATTTTCACGTACTCTGTCTTTTGATACATACACGTATTAGGTGATTATATACCGAAACCGTAATGTGTGAAATTCCTTGAGACGATTTGAACTTAAGGTTTACATGAGAGACAGTGGACCAAATAATCGTGCGGAGAGGAGCATATAAAACAGCATGTAGATATAAGCACATTCAGTGATCATTTATGGCTGGGCACTCAAAGCCATTGAATAGACTTGGAGGGCTATAAATAAATTACATTATTCTACCGAAGTGAATGGACTATGTTAATAAGCAAATCAGTTAAAATAAAATCCAGAAGGGATGCCGTAAAAGTAACAGCTGTTTAAAATCCGTTGGCCCAATATATGCTAAGGCCCCATCTATGTACAGAAAACATGGGTTTGGTGCAACAAAAGTATTAATCAAAACGTCTTATATCCTCTTCTGCCTGGAATAGATAATTATATTCTTATTATTTTCTTACTATTTCACACGCATTTACTCAATAAGGGTCATCCGTAGGTAGGTTGTACGTAACTAGTTTTTTTCCGGAGCGTAATTATATCTTCACATCATGGTTAGGAATATATACCTACATCCTTGGTATAAATATAAGCTATTTGAAACGGTTGATTATACGGGTATATTGTAGACATATATACATATCTATAGCTAGTCTGCTACATTAGATATTGGAGTGGTTTTTGTCGGTTGTAGCGAAATTTAACGTAGTTATTTTTCAAATAAACAAAATATTCATTACTCGATACGAATTTACTATAAATTTAAAAAGAAGCTGTTTCGTTTTTGTTAATAAATAGAAAAAGTCCGGATTAAAAGTACAAAAAAATATATACATCGGTAGGAATAGTTTGAAAAATGTGAAAGGTAACCAAAAACTTGTTTTCACAAGGCTTGAAAAGCCCTATGGTAGCTTCGGTGCACGAAAAAGTTGTTTTTGTTTGCACGGTTCTGCAAACCGCAATCCCTTCCAAAAATGGGCTATAATCACTCACATAGTCGTAATTAAAGTTGAAAGCGCTTAGTTGACGTGTCACAATTTTCACAGGACAAAACATTTGTAGTTATATACTTCGGGAAACAAGTTGGTATGGTCTTCTACAGTTAATCAATTGATAAAATGAAGCGTAATCACTACATTGTGATTTTGAATTTCTTTCTTTAAAGTCATATCGGATATATGTTTTGTGTATTTGATGAAAGTTTTCCTACAATCATTTCCGTTAAATGTGATAAAATTTTGAAACCAAAAACTTAAATTAAAAAGAAGTATTAAAATCCGGCGTCTTTCATACTGACAATATTGCATAACTGTACAATTCATGTGTTGTTTTTCGAAGACAGTGAAAATTATAAGCTCAATTTCTAATAAAGAAACCCGTCGTTTCAGCATTTCCAGTGCAAAAAACATTTGTAAGCGAAAATAAATCACATCCGAGCACATGTAAATATGTTTTGAATAAACCTCGTCTTCTTGCGAAAATCAAGTCAGGTTCCTAAAATTAGACAAGCAACTATTGAAAAGTTAAAGCATTCACCTCATAAAAAACCAGCCGATCCGACAAAATTTGTAATTAATTTATCGAAAAAATGAGTCTTGCTTATGAAAAAAATTTCATTCGCTGGAAAAAATGATATAGAAAATGACGTTAAGTTTGAATTACTATTGAATCAAGTCCTAAATTTTAAACTGAGTGAAACGCGCTAGGAACGATTATCATGTTTTTAGCGTTCTAGAAATTAGTTCTACTCTGACCACTGTCATGGTCGATATGTCTATGTGGATATTAGAACGAAATAACATAGATCTTTTAAGCTAAAGTAAAGCTATACAACCGTCATGTTGAAGGTATATTTTTTGTGTCTTATAGTTTTGTGCATTACGGAGAACTTCTTAATAAATTCAGTGAATGGCATGTTATTGATAGATGTTCATGTACTGCTCAAACGTGGAATTGATGGCACATTGCACAGATCAGTTTTTAATAGGCAGACATGAACCGCGTAATATTTACAATTAAACGACTACTGTCCATTAAAATGGAAAATAGGCTTTGTAAAGACATTGTGCACTAGGACTGCGTATTTGTTCGCTAGACGGTTTGCGGACCTTGTTGCATGGTGTTCATAACACACCATTGACGTGTATCAACCATAATTTATGGATCAATATAAACATAAGGATGCAAATAAATTTGTTGTGAATGTTGATACTGTTTGTAAGAAACTGATGTATATTCACTTATCATTATTACTACTTATTAATTTTCTTTTACTTTTCTCATTGTTACCCTGTGTGATGTGGTATCGAGTCGAGTTTAGTGGCAATATAGTTGAAAATTTATATTATATTAACCTTCTTTATATTCTTTTCTTCTTTAAGCAGAGTTAGCTCAGAGGCTTTGTTTTATTTGTGATATAAAATAAAAAGAACCACAAGAAATCTTTATTGCAGATTTCGCCTTGTCTTAAAAGTGACTTGGCCATAATGGTGTTGTGAAGTTTGATTTGCCTCACTTTTGTGTTTTATATAGGTACATATACACGTATTAACTAGATTTCCCAATTTTAAATCTCACTAATAATCTGTGTGCATAAATTATTTCTGTCTTCATTTATAAAAAAAACTATTTTTCTGTTATTCTTACGGTTATATGACATTGAAACATTAGTTACTATTGGCTTTTATATTTCTTTGCTTTATGATGATGATATTGGTAATATAGTGTGCTTTATTTGTTCCATAACTATACACATTTGCAGCTTCGACCTACGAAATCCAGCCAATCTTACGGTATAATTGTCTTACTGCTGCCTATGGAAAAAAATTAATTTCACTTTTCCTAAGCATGGAATGTAGCATTGTGTGGTTTTTCGCGACATCTTTATGGCGCTTGAACAAGGTAGATAAACGAAACTCGTTACCGCAGCATAGAAAGCTCTTCTCATGGATTTAAATGGAGTATGTGAAAAATATCCAGCTCTTTTCTTTCCTCCAAACTTGCCTGCATACATGTCACATAAGTGCAGGCATACATACACACATGAATGTATAAATACATGCATTCATATATGCATGCATGCATAAATAAAACAAGCATACATAAACACACATAAATGAATACATACATATATACCTATACATACATACATACATAAATATATTGTTAAATACATATATAAATATACATACATACATAGGCTTCAAGGGTGCACTTGATTCGGTGGGTCGCAATGTTTTATTCCATATCTTGTCGAAAAGCGGTGTGCCCACAAAAATTGTTAGTACTATACGAGCTCTCTACACAAATACTTCAGGTCGTGTTAAGGTCTACAACGAATGAACGCATAACTTTACAACCAGCAGTGGTGTTCGTCAAGGTTTTCCACTTTCCCTATTTTAGTTTAATTTTGTAATAGATGCTATTATGACGTGGCAGAAACAATTGAACTCACGTACATCTAAATTGGGTAGTATAGGACCCACTTGTCTGTCAGGATGGGGTCCTCGTGCGCATCATAGTTCTTGGTTAGAAACCCTTAGCGATATGGCATCGAATCGAGCTCAGTGGTGATCTTGTTGAAGATGTCTAGTAGGACATGACGATCCCCCCACATACATTCATAATTACAAACAAACATACATAAATAAACGGAGAACTAGATTTAATGCAGAAGGAAAAGGTTGTTCTATTAAGCTGCCCCAAAACCTACAAAGCAAAGTTCAACAGTGATAGTATATGAAAATTCGTCCTTCTAGAACTTTAAAAAATTAAATTGTACTCTAATTACAAAACTGTCCACGCTCGGCGCAACACGGAATTTAAGATATCCATATAGTATAGGAAAGAAGCGATGTTGAGCTGCTATTTGCAAAGTCGCACCTAGGGTTCGATGGAGTTCTTGTGCTTGGTGTACGTACCTGGGTCCCATTCGAACACATTCCTTGGTTTATCTAGTTTGCTACTTTTACTCTACACGAATGCTTTAAGGATTATTGCAATGATTAATTTTTATGTTGCAAGGCATTTGCTGATATTACGATAGTTGCCTGAGGTGGCACTCATAAATTTTGTGAATGGCGTTTTGTTTTTAAACTGGAGGTCTAGTTTTATCCAACGATTCTTTACATTATGTTTGCGAGCCTGAGATGCACACCAATACCCTTTGGTTAATGGAGCAAAACTACTGGCAGTCACACGTACTGGCGTGTATCAATCTTCCATGATCATGATCAGATCAGGACGGCATGGAAATTGTGATGTGTGACTCATTCTCGGTAGCCTCTCATATACATTGTTTGTGGCTGCATGGGAATTGTGCATGTTATTTAAATTCAAGTAAAATGTCCGCAAGACTATTAGATATGAGAGCCGCATGTCTAATTTTCCAAATGTATTGTATGCATTGCGGTTTGATCGGACACACCGATTTAACTAGTGCAGCACATGTGGAATGCATGTCGAATGCAGTCATTTAACATTAGTAATGTTGAATGATGAATTTCAACAAAATTAAATAAAATATAAGAGCAATGTTGGATATCTTCGTACTAATGTAACAATTTAACAATAATTGATTGCGCGGGTGGTGGTAAAAATTCTTTAAATGAATTACAGTTAAATACTGTTTGTTGCGAAGAACTAATATATATGCAAGTATGTATTAGGTTTTGCGAACCTAGTAACAAATTAGTTCAGTTGTACTGTCCTAATATTCCACATTCTTCTACCAAATATATAGTGGTTAAAGGGCGTAATACCGGCTCCTACTGATGAGTCGCCAGCAAGCACGAAACGAATGTGCATGAGATTATACTTTCTGCTCTTGCTGCCTTTGGTTTATCCTTCTGGTCACAACTGAACTAATTTGTTACTAGGTTCGCAAAACCTAATACATACTTTCTTTAAATGAAGTTTGCGAGCTTGAAGTAAACACTAATCCAATTGTATTTAACCAATCGTCGAACAACATAACAAAACTACCGCCAGCCGCAACGCACAGACCCGGTTCGACCTTCCATGATCATGTTATGTTTTTCGACGACTGGTTTAATGCAATGGGATCGGTGTTTACTTCAAGCTCGAAAACTTGATTTAAAGAATTGTTGCCACCACTCGCGCAATCAATTATTATTAAATTATATTTCCCTATATATGCATATGTGGCGAAAATTGCAAACAGTTAATGTTCGTGACTGCATAGAAATTGTGCATCCGACATTTCCAGTAAAGTTTAATGTATGCGAGATTGCTAAAGATGGGAGCCGCATATCTAAATTTGATTTCCATATATATTCAATGCGTTTTGATCCTCGATAGTCAGTTTGCCGTCATACTCTGATGATGATCATGGAAGTTCGAAACGCGTCAGTGCGTTGCGGCTGGCGGTAATTTTGTTATATTGTTCGATGACTGGTTAAATACAATGAAATTGGTGTTTGCTTCAAGCTTGCAAACTTGATTTCATGTAATAATTATTCGCCATTGGGTTACATATACTTTGATGCCACCGACAAACGTAATGCAAGTTCAGATTCCAAATTTGACAGATATTCAAAAAGAAATCATTTTTAATATTGGCGAAGTAGTTTTTGAGTTAGTGCGTGTGGACTCGCAGCTAATAGAATAAAGTTGTTGGCGACGAACGTGAGTTCATAGCTATTCATTTAAGTAAAGTGCAATTCTGCATTGCAGGAAGGCCATACCTGGTCGGAGTCACTATAAAATCGTGATGGAAGAAGAATTGCATTTTCTGCGTGATAAACTCTAAAAATCTGATTGTTATGTTCTCCTAGAGACACTTCGTATATGTATATTAAGGTGTATACTTGTGTACCAGTCGTATCAGCCAAACAGGAAAATTTCTTTGTAAATTTGCCATTTAAAAATTCTCTTGAATTATTCTTTACCGACTTGAAAATTGGTGTTAATCTCTTTACATAAAACAAATAATTCGATTTAATGTAATCTTTTCGTTGCCTTTATCCTTGTTTAACAAACCATGCACCAATTCATACAGGTTCTTCCACTAAATGCATTGTCCCTTCCGTTTGAATCACCCACATCGCCACAGAATCGCGAGAGGAAATCCGCTTTTCTGAGTCGTTCATGTTTGGCAGAGTCAGAAAAATCGCCGCGTAATGCTACTCAAATTTTGGAATGTGGCACTGACAAGGGTAAGTTTGCACTGTTAGATATGATTATTTAATCTGTGCAGTTATTTTGAAAATTTAGTTGTCTTTAGTGCTTCTTTAAAGAATGAATTAAAAGTTGCAACATTGCCACAGTTTTATGATTCTTTGAACTGTAGAAGAATGTTATTAAAATAGACTCACATGTATAGAATGTCAACTATCGTTGAACCATAAGAAATTGCTTCATTTTCCTCTATCTCACTTGTCCTCATATTCCGACGTCTATTCTGCAGGTCCATTCTCAATTCGGCTAGCTGACGGTTGCTGTCCTAGTGAGAAAAATAATACAACGAGTATCGTATTTAATTATAGGATTTAGATACTAATAAAAAAATTGTGTTCAATTCATAACAGAACAGGTTATAAGTTCCCGTATAAACATATGGCAAAGTAGGTCGGCAGTGAACTGCCCGACTTGAATTCGGCAATGACGTACCATCTTCAATTCGAGTCACGTCATGAAAAAATGAATAAAATGATCTTGTTCGAGGGTGTTTATTTTATTCATTTTATTAAAAATGTATATAAATATTTTTTACCATCGCCCGCGCAATCATTGACAAATTAATTAAAAATTTGTTTTTTGTTTATTTCTATTTCTATTATTACTATTATTATTATTATTATTATTATTATTATTATTATTATTATTATTATTATTATTATTATTATTATTATTATTATTATTATATACATTCGCTTTTGTCTGTAATCAATTTTAATATATGGAATGGATGCATCATATAAAACTTCTTGGTTATGGAGATATTAATTTTATATAAACATAATTTCGTAGTAATACTTCAACTTATCGCCATGTGTATTTATTATCCTTATTTCGCGTATTGAGATATGCTTTTTAGATATCTTCCTCTGTTGTCTTTCCATCATAGAATTAAATATCATCATTTCGGAATAAATTTTTTGTTTTGCTGCTTGTGAATAATTTTTAATCTCCTCATTTTTAGTGCTTGAAAAGTCCGAAATATTTTCCAATCTGTATGAACAAAATGACCTGACAGATGTTTCCCAGCTGAAAGAAGTCGTAAATTCAGCACCTACTAATCCTATATTGTCATTAAGTAATGCGTCAGCCGATTGCAAACAGTCACCACACAAGTCGTTATTGTCGAAATCTGTTTGCCCTCAAGACGCAGTCGCAAGTCAAGCACGCAGTTCACCTGTAAGAGAAAAAATCAAAGGCGATGTTAGCAATATCGATTACAACGATGAGAATGTACTTAAGCAAATTATGTCACCCTACAATGGACCTCGAGTTGGAGCCTCGCCATCGTCTGGTCGTGCGAATGATATTCCTAATATTGGCAATTGTGAAAAAAGGGTATGTTAAGTAAATTTTTAACCTGCTGGCTATAGTTTGTGTTCCTGTCAAGCCAGGTGAAAACTTGTGCCAACTTTTCCCGGGACAATTTTTATGTTCTGCTATGTAGTTTAGAGCGCGCCAATGTTTATGTATAACTGTTCTTATTCTTCAACTATCAACTTCTGTTAAACCACCAAGAATTGCGTCATTATCTCATAACTTTCTAATCCGCATGGTTTGACATGTGTATTGTAGTCTCCTACGCTTCTACTGTTGGTATAGTTTGCCGAATCTGGCCGAAGAGACAGCTCAAATTATACAAAAGCAAGCAAGATGAACACGCGGTAGCTTTAATTACAGCATTTAGGTACAATAATACATATATGTGATAACTGATATCGATCAAGGCCAGAGTGTATGGATTTACTGTAGGAACAGGTGTTCAAAAATATTTTAATTCTCAATTTTGGTAAACTTAAGCATACATAGAAATCCATTGTGTTGGTACCATGTACCGACTTCGAAACCATAGTGTTAGTACTATGTACCTTTTCGATTCTATAATGTTGGTATCGGTTACTAACACAATAGTCATAGTGTTAGTATCCTTTACAGACTCGGTATATATATTATATAGTGTGAGTTAGCATTGAAGTCGTATTGTCGTTGACTTCAGATTATGTTAGCTTCACTATTACAGTTTCACACATTCGTCTAGGAGATTGTACCGTCCTATTATTCCACATTCTTCTACCAAATATAAAGTGGTTAAAGGGCGTAATACCGGCTCCTACTGATGAGTCGCCAGTAAGCACGAAACGAATGTGCATGAGATTATACTTTCCGTTCATGCTGCCTTTGGTTTATCCTTCTGGTCACAACTGAACTAATTTGTTACTAGGTTCGCAAAAACTAATACATACTTGCATATTGGTACCATGTACCTTTTTCGGTACAATAATGTTGGTAAGGGTTACTAACACAATAGCCATAGTGTTAGTATCCTTTACAGACTCAGTATATATATGATATAGTGTGAGTTAGCGTTGAAGTCGCATTTTCGTAGACTATACGATGTTAGCTTCACTATTGCAGATTTACATATTCGTCTAGGAGATTGTACCGTCCTATTATCCCGCATTCTTCACCCAAATATATAGTGATTAAAGGGCGTAATACCGGCTCCTACTGATGAGTCGCCAGTAAGCACGAAACGAATGTGCATGAGATTATACTTTCTGTTCATGCTGCCTTTGGTTTATCCTTCTGGTCACAACTGAACTAATTTGTTACTAGTTTCGCAAAACCTAATACATACTTACATATATATTAGGTCTTCGCAAAAAACAGTATGTAACTGTAATATATTGAATTGAATGATGTCATGCTTACCGCGAAATGTGATAACCGATATCGATGAAGGCCAGAGTGTATGGTTTAACTGGAGTAACAGGTGTTCGGAACTTTAGCATAAATTTATATCCATTATGTTGGTATCATGTACCGACTCGGAAACCATAGTGTTAGTATCCGGTACCTCATCGATTTACAAAAAAGTTGATCAGTTACTAACGCAATAGCCATAGTGTTAGTATCCTTTACAGACTCGGTATATATAATATATAAAGTTAGCGTGGAAGTCTCATTTTCGAGACTTTGTATGATGTTAGCTTCACTACTATAGGTGTACACATCCGTCTAGGAGATTTTACCATCCAATTATTCAACAATCCTCACCCAAATATATAGTGGGTGAAGGGCGTAATACCGGATCCTACTGATGATTCGCCAGTAAGCACGAAACGAATGTGCATGAGATTATACTTTCCGTTCATGCTGTCGTTGGTTTATCCTTCTGGTCA
>JAQBSW010010520.1:0-23899 GCA_029291075.1 Eudiplozoon nipponicum | reverse complement strand
CTGACAAAATATTTCAGGGATAACATTCATATATTATAATTTAGCATAAAAGAATGAACTATACACATACAATTATAAACGTCAGAGAATCTGCGCAAACCTATTTCTTCAATTCAATTTTATTGAACATTTATATGTCTATTGCCTTCGAATATTACACATTATATTTCTTATTGGGAAGAAAAACACATTAATAACAACATGAGTAATAGCCATTGATTTCGAGATTACTAAACTTCACTTCACAATCTTTCATTTATCCACATACTGGGTTTTTATTTGAAAGTGTGGGTAGCGACTAGTCTGATTCGGTTTTACTTCTATTTCTTGTTTTGGCTGATTGGAAAGTGTATATGTGTATGTGTATGTGTGTGTCTGTTTGCGTGTAGGGGTCTTTCTCGTTGTATTGCAAAGCGATGTCAGAGACCTGGTTATTCTTTTGTTAATGTATCGAGAGTTAACTCACTTTTCGCATTGTTGGCTGTTACGTGAGCGTATGTTTTTTTCACGACTGTCGTGTTTCGTTTCGCCTTCTTCCTCAACTTTGTTCTGCCCACTTGGTAACAGTGCAAGTTGTGCGGATTTTGGTGTTGAATGCTCATATTCTTTAAATCAAGTTTGTGAGCATGAAGTAAACACCAATCCCATTTTATTTAACCAGTCGTCGAACGACATAACAAAACTACCGTCAGTCGCAACGCCCTGACGACTGGTTAAATAAAATGGGATTGGTGCTTACTTCAAACACGCAAACTTGATTTAAAGAATTGTTACCACCACCCGTGCAATCAATTATTGATTAATCGTATTTTATACGAATGCTCATATTGTTTTGAAATTTCTGTCACTTTTAACGTTGATTGTCATACTGTATGTAGAGCTGGTTTTTCTTCTTCGCCCATTCGACCAGACACAAAAAACCTTCGATCGGGTTGACAACAAACTGATGATTTGGTGACAATTTAAAAAATCTTGCGATGGAAAATACATCAGATATTAAAGTTAAACAGAGTTTATTGAATGAAATTATCATCGTAAATAATGCCAGTTTAATTGAAAAGGCCGTTGCAATGAAGGTCTGAAGGTTGCAATTAATGGTCGATTTTCCGTTTTATGTTCGATTAAAAGAATTGCTTGCACAACCTTCGAAATTGATTGTGATATTATTCGGTCAATGAGTCTTTTAACGCTTAGTAATATAATTCAAGATATGATTATAAAAAAATATGTTTATTTTGTAAGGTGTTGTGACATTTTCGCTTTTAAATGTATTAGCGAATAAATTATTAATATTGTAGTTCAGTATTTAGTCTAAATCTTGCTCTACGGAAATTATTTTCTGTGTATGAAACAGGAAAATATTTTAAATTGTGATATCGATAAACATACTTATGATGTGACAATTGGGAGCTCCATATCTACAGATTTAAGGAGAATTTACATTTGCTAATCAGAGAAAACCTCCATAAAGTTTGAAAAGAAAGCTTTTAAAATGTATATATTTTGTGGATGATATATTCCTGCTATGAAAATTAATATTGCAAAGAACTATTGATTTCACATCATAGAATACCTTTGATCGTTTAGCGTTCTTAAATGTACTACTAAAGAAAGAAGTTAATAGTAAATAAATTAGACAAATTTGCTACATACGTGTCTGGTCTGCACTGTATTTGTAATATAGCAGGTTTTCCATTAAAACATTATGAAAAATTCTATATTTAAGTTTTACGTTTTTTAAACACAATTCAAAAGATATTTTAAGCCACATTATTGAGCTCACCTAATAGTGCCACAGGACCTTTGCTATCTGAGATGAAATATTTGCTTGTATAAACTAGAAATAAACACTTGTTCATTAGATGTTGCGCAACCAGTAAAACATTAGTTCACCCATTAATCACCCAAATATATGGTGAGTAAAGGGCGTAATACCGGCTCCTACTGATGAGTCGCCAGTAAGCATGAAACGAATGTGCACATGAGATTATACCATTCGCTCATGATGACTTTCGCTTATCCTTCTGGTCATATTTGATCTAATTTACTACTTGTCGCGCATATGCATTAGCTCTCAGAAAAAAGTGTATTTATCTATTATATACTAAATGGAATGATGTCTGATTACCACGAAATCTGATAACTGCCATTGATTATGGCCAGAGTTTATGGATTTTGTGGAGTAGAAGGTGTTCAAAATTAGTTATAATTCTCACTTTTTGCGAAATCTAGCATATCTTTAAATCCATTTTGTTGCCCTGTACGGATTCAGCAACCATGGTGTTTGGATCAAGTAAAGATTCAAACACTTTAGTGTTTTTTTTACTACATATGAAAAAATAAAACATATAGTGAAAGACAAAACAAAACGAAAATATAAATGGGGTGTGTGTGTGTGTGAAATAATGAAACGACTATTTATTTGCTTGCATCAACTGCAGTTCAGGCTCAATGCATGGAAATGCATATTTGCTAGGATAAATGAAGCGGCAATCTAAGTATAAGCAGAGCGTTAGTTATGGCTAACTCAACTGTTTTCTTGCACTTAGTTTCCACTTAGAAGGCTACATGATGAAAATATACTGGCGAGGTTAGAAAGATACGCTGTGCAACTGCAGGTGTGTATTCACCTTTTGATTAGAAACATCTGTTTAAAATGGTATGTTCTTTAATTCAGGCAATTAACACTCTGATCCATCAGTCTACAAATGTTTAACACACGTTTACGTATGTAAATTAATAAGTTATGTTTGAGGTAGGCACTAGCCGCCGTTTTTTATAATTAAACATTTTTTTGTGGTAAAGAACTGATGTATATTCAATAGTGTGTTAGATTTTGCGCACCTAGTAATAAATTAATTCAAGTATGACCAGAAAGACATACGTTTAGCGATTCCTGCCGACACATCAGTAGGATCCGGTTCTAAGCTATAAAACCAAAATACATGTGGTCAGGATATGTAGACCAGTTGAATGTAACAGTCTCCTATAAAGATTTCTTTAAGCAATAATGGAGCTAACTTCACATAATGTCATCGAAAATGCAAAAGCAAAGTCAAATCACTATGAATTTATATACCGAGCCTACAAAGTATACCAAAATTATGGTTGCCATTAGGCAATAATTTATTGCGCGGGTGATGGTAATATATCTATACATTAAGTTTGCGAGCATTAAGCAAACACCAATCCTATTGTATTTAACCAGCCGTCGGAAAACATAAAAAACAACTGCCAGTTGCAACGCGCTGACGCGTCTCGACCTTCCATGATCATCATCAGAGGACGATGGCACACTGACTGGCGAGGATCAAACCGCAGTGTATATATATGGAAAGCAAAATTTGATATGCGGCTCTCACCACCAGTATTCTTGCATACATTGTACGTGACTAGTAATATCTGCTACACAATTTATCTGCAGTCACGAACATTAGCTGATGTAGCTTTCGCCATGCACATACATACAATACAATTAAACAATAATTGATCGCAAGGTTGGGGGTAAAAATTCTTTATATCAAGTTTGCTTGCTTGAAGTAAACACCAATGTTGCAATGTAGGTAAATGGCACCTCCAAAATGGGGTTCAAAATATATTGTCTTAGCAAATTTAGGAATTACAATTAATTTAGCACACATTTTACTCCAACAAGTCCATGCACTATGAGCTTAATTGATATCAATTATCGCATTTCGCAGTAATCAGACATAGTTTATTTAGATATACACCAGTTAGATACTGCTTGTTTGCAATTTATGCGTTATTTTTGCAATCTGTGGATGAAGTTATTTTTCTTGCATCATATGTATGCGGTACTAAAAACATGTTTAAATTTCGACATTGTTGAGGATTAAGGAAGATCGGGTAATTGACCTTGTTAAGTCAACATAAGAATCTGCAGTATTCTGTGTATATTTTCACGAATTAAATTAGGAAAATTTATCTTGGTTTATTAATTGGTTGTCATGCAATTACCGCGACTCGTACGTTTACCTTAAAATGTAAACTTAGGAAGAGATATCTGCTTTCTTATTCTGAAAGCTAAAGGGTTACATGTTCCTGCTAAATAATAAATGCATTTCTTGGTTCACGTTTATCAGGGAAAGTTTCTCAGACAGCTAGGCTCCGACTGGATTCTGTCTTCGGCACAGATCTTGCTGACACGGGTTAATAGATTGTTCATTACGTTTTGCTTTTACGATTTCAACAAACACTCTTTGTAGTGAATACTCTTTACAGTGAACGTAAGTTTCATGTGTGTGCCGAGCGTATAATTGTGAAACATAGCATTAAACTACAATACGACACAGCTAGTTACAAGACAATTGCCAAACTTTCCTAAAAAAATGGAAAAACAATATTTGTCGATAATAGGGGAATTTTAAAACATGTCAGTTCAGAAAATCACTAATAAGTTGTACAGAATACCAAAATCATAAAAGATTAAGGCAGAATCTTAATTCTTAAGCATTTAATTTATACAAAAATTTGAAGGTGAGCTGAACAACTTAATACGATAAACATCGTTGTTCACTGCAAACGCACAGTGCCGAAATTCCTAGCCAGACGCATAATTTTAACTTCAAATAAATGAGTCAGGAAGATAGGCTATGAAAAAAAATTTGAGTATGATCTAATCCAACGGCCGAATATTATGCTAAAATCAGTTTTCTGTCGCGCATTTTAGGTGTCATAATCAAATTACCCCTTCTTTTCGTGTTTACCAAATTCCGGATAAAATATCCTTCTAAGCTTACAGCTTTAAGGCGTCTCAAACAAAGCACTGACAGCGTATGGATTGAATTGAATTCAAATGTGAAATGTGGCCAATTTTCGCAGAAGCTAACGCTACTATATATAAAAACGCCGGAATCTGTCCAACTGGAATGGCGAGAAAGATGAAATTTGTAATATTCTGGAGAGGGCCAGTTGGCAATAGAAAAAATGAACGATGTTGCATAATAGATATCACTCACAGACAAACATGTTTTGTTTAGATTAGCCATAATAATAAAGGCCCGATTCCGGGGCACTCACAAGTCAACATGAAATAAACCTATATTCAGACTAATGTTTATTCAAATATATGCTTCCGCTCAGCCAGTTTTATTTGTAATTAAATTGAAATTCAAAAACATCCATCGAAGATTGAATAACAAATTTAGTTTAAAGCCGGTATTTGCAACTGAGTATAAAAGTTTGCTTTTATTTCGGCAAATCTCATGTTCTCTGTAGTATCTGCTAATTTATGTTCTAAATTTTGGAAAATCAACAAACATGAATCGGGAAATACACGCGCGGAGGAAGTCACATGCACATTAAAACGAACAATTAATTAATCATTGCAAACTCAAATAATTGATAAACATTTGTTGAATTCACTTCGGATTACGGATAATTTATACTACCATATGCAAACACAAAAACTAAAACAACTTATTAAATATTACTTTCCTAAATACTATAAATAAGTAGACGCAAACAAGGTAGTCATAAATAAAGAAGTAGAAATATATGTAATGGTTTAAATATTTATTAACTTGGACAATCATAATATATTTATATTCGAGAGCGAAATCTCACAGTCTATGTTATGTAATGCTAAAAATAAGGAAGAAGTTGGTCTATAAAGTAGTATATATCCCAAATACGAATGCGCTGGAAAGGACATGAAGCATCTGAACGCTGTTATAATTTCCTAAAAGAAATTTGATGAGCAATTGATTTCTCCGAATAAATTTTACCTGTTCGCTAAAAGGTCAATGGGCAGAAAATCAAATTACGTTTGCGTAAACAGTATGGTTTTAGAATATTTTATTAAAAACGGATGATTCTACCGACATCATGGCCATATTCATGAAATTATTGATGGCATTTTGATGGTTTCCGCAATGAAAAGTGAATTTCGATTTCTCATTTCCATAAAATCCATTTATTTAAGTGCACATCGATCATAAACAACTTAAATATGTATCAAATAGGACCATCATAATAAATTTGCATTCGAGAGCGAAGACTCACAGTCAAAATCATAGTGCTTTTAAATCAAGTTTGCGAGCTTGAAGTAAACACCAACCCCATTATATTTAACCAGTCTACGAACAACATAACAAAACTACCGCCAGCTGCAACGCACTGACGCGTTTCGACCTTCCATGATCATCATCAGAGTACGACGGCAACTGACTATCGAGGATCAAACCGTATTGAATATATATTGAAATCAAATTTAGATATGCGGCTCTCACCTCTAGCAGTCTTGCATACATTGAACTTGACTGGAAATGTCGGCTGCACAATTTCTATGCAGTCACGAACATTAACTATTTGCAGCTTTCGCCACATATACATATACAGACAATACAATTAAACAATAATTGATTGCGCGGGTGGTGGTAACAATGCTTTAAATCAAGTTTGCGGGCTTGAAGTAAAATCATTATAGTTCTTTTTCGTATTGCTAATGAGTAAGGTAGAATTAAAAAATAATTTATTGCGCTGGTGGTTGTAAAAATTCTTTAAATCGAGTTTGCAAGCTTAAGGTAAATTTCTATCCCATTTTACTTAACCTTTCATAGAACAAAATAGCAGCCAACATTTCCAGTCACGTACAATGTATGCAAGACTACTGGAGGTGAGAGCCGCATATCTAATTTTTCTTTCCATATATATGCAATGCGGATCGATCCTCGCTAGTCAGTTTGCCGTCGTACTCTGGTGATGATCATGGAAGGTCGAAACGTGTCAGTGCGTGCTACTGGCGGTAGTTTTGCAATTAATTTATCCAAATAAATTTTACCTGTTCGCAAGAAGTTCAGTGTCCAGAACCGGCATTGCTCAAAACATCTTTATTATCAAATGTGCACAAATAAGCATTTGTTGATGAAAGCCGAAGGAATTAGCAACAAAAAGAAAAAAATTAGCGGTACCCAACCAGAAAACGATGTTCCTCCGTAAATCATATAATTTGGGCGCACCCTTGAAACATTTACCCAATGTTTAAAAAGCGTAGCAATTCCTTAGATGCTTATAGATAAAAATTACTTTTTACAATAAAACAGAGTTTAAACATTAAATTCAATATCAAGCTAGCTTCTATCGAAATGACCAACAATTATTTATTTTTGGAACTTCCATAATTGTTTAGTTTGATATGAGGGTTGAACTTTCTGGCTAATGATGCGGCAAAGTCAAAAGAATTTACGCAATGCAATTGGCAAACAGCAAACGTTTCCACAATAAATGAACAAAGAGAGTATGAAATTCAACCTTAAAATCAAATGGGTTTTGTAATCGATGCTTCATGGCACAAAAGAAAAGCCTGCATCACACTAAGCATATGAAGTTCAAGCATTAGGATCTCACTACCATTTATAGATCTATATATATATATATATATATATATATATATATATATATATATATATATATATATTCAATGCGGTTTTATTCTCGCTAGTAAGTTTGCCGTCGTACATTGATGATCATTATGGAAGATTCAAACGCGTCAGTGCGTGCAACTGGTGATAGTTTTGCTATGCTTTTCGACAACCGGTTAAATATAATGCGATTGATGTTTACTTCAAACACGCAATCGTGATTTAAAAAAATGTTACCAGCACCCGCACAATCAATGATTGTTTAATTGAATTGCTCTATATATATATATATATATATATATATATATATATATATATTTTCGTGAATACTAATCATCGCTTATACAATCATACATATTTATACATTTTGGGTTTTCAATTGGTTATGCTAGTGGTAACAAATATGACTCCTTCTTACTTCTGTTTCTTGTTTTGGCTGTTTGGTAAGTGTGTATGCGTTTGTGTTTGTGTGCATGCGTGTTTGCATGTAAAGGTCATTCTCGCAGTATTGCAAGTGACGTCTGAGATCTGGTCATTATTGTTTTGATAGCTTGACAATTAACCATTTTTGCGCATTGTTCACTGTTACATGTACGAGTGCTACTTTTCCCAGTGTAGTTGATCGTTTCACCTTGTTGCACAGATTTATATTTTCGACATGGTAACAGCGCCAGTGTGGATTGCAGTGTTAAACGCTCATATTGTTTGGAAACATCCGTCACCGTATGCGCCTCTGTTATTTCCACTTCAGTTTTTTGCCAATCCGCTTGTATGTTTGTTAATTCTAGTCGAGGGCCTGTTTGTTCTTGACTGGATACTAACAGATTGTTGTTGAATTTTGTTATTCTTTGCTAGTCGATTAGAATATGATGTTGATGAAACTTTTGAATATTAAGGTCAGGTTATTGTTGTTTTATATAAAGGGCTTCATAAATAAACAATAATTTTTCTGATTTTGCTTTATGTAGAATTGTGAAATTGGTTGAATTGACAGGGTGCTCCGTTGCCAATATATGATCGGAAATAGCTGATTTTCCTGACGGTACCAAGCCTTTTTAATCAATTTCTGTGGCAAATGTTGTTGGATTCTGCTTATCAATTGCTTCTTCGTACGTCCGATATATGTGCTACCGCACATACATGAGAATTTGTAGACTATGAATGATTTGGAGAGTATTGGCAATTGATCTTTGGCATCCAACCTCATGATTCTCTGTGTACTAAATGTGATATTAACTTTAAACACACACACACACACATTATATATATATATATATATATATATATATATATATATATATATATATATATATATATATATGTGTGTGTGTGTGTGTATGTGTGTGTGGAAAAAAGCTGCAATCAGTTAAAGTTCGTGACAGCAAGGAAATCGCGCAGCCGACATTTCCAGTCGAGTACAATCTATGCCAGACTACGAGACGTGAGAGGTATACCTAGTATTGTTTTCCATATATATATGCAATGCGGTTTGCTTCTCGTTAGTCAGTTTGCCTTTGTACTCTGGTAATGATCATGGATGATCGAAACGCGTCATTACGATTGGCGGTAGTTTTGCTATGTTGTTCGACGACTGGTTATATAAAATGGGATTGGTGTTTACTTCAAGCTCGCAAACTTGATTTAAAGAAATTTTCGCTTGTTAGATTAATTTAAAGCTCTACCGCCTTTTATAATTAGCTAACGATTTTGTCAATTATAATTTATTCTCTTACACTGCCAACATTGTATGTAGATCCATTTCAGCTATCAAACAACAGGTATAGAAAATTAATATACTTTTGTGTAAATTATTTTGTTTTATAATATTTTACTAACAGCGGAATAATCTACCGATGTCATAGCCATAGGCATGATGACGTTCTCAAATCTTTGCTAGTTTACGCATTATGTAGTGTATTATTACCTAAGTCATTTTCATCATGTCCATCTAATTAATTGCACATCGACCCGAAGGGAGGAGATTCATGCTTTAGCTTCTACAGACCTCTCGATGATTTGCTAACAAGACTGGTCCAAGTAGCCTAAATTTTCCGAAGTTTTTTTTAAACCATGAGTTGAAAATTATCTCTGATAATAAATTAAAGAGACTAATTGTTGATAACCATATGAATATGGTCTAGAACGGCTAAATAGTATTCAAACCAGGTTTAAATTTATATTTTTTTCAGCATTTCTTTTATTTACACTACAAGTATAAATCTCTTTTTCTGTCTCCCCATTAATTTGCATATTTTACTACAAAATCCGTAATTCTTCGGCTCAAATTAACTCATTCACCGGAGTGTCTTTCGCGAAGTCTGTCAACATCAGCAAGTTTGATGTGTTTTGCGGAATGCGTGTGTATGTACACAAAGCCACATATATTTTAAGGCCCATTTCGAAGACAAAAAAATATTCCCGGAGCTACAATGTAAAACCTCGTTAGATGATAGAAAAGCTCGAAAAGAATCGAAAAACATTGTTGAAATGGGAATTATATTTAATTTTATGAAAAAAATTGACTCCACATCTAGCGAATTACCTTAGAAGATATCATTTGTTTTCATGTCACGTGGATCACATAATATCATCATAAATACTGACAAATTTCGGCAATTGGTGGGCTACCAAAACATCTCACTGTTTGAACATGGAGCATATCTAAGTGAACAGGAAAATTAAGGAACTTCAATCCAATATAAATCATGCAGATAATATATATGCAAAGACGTACGGTTTCGTTTTAATGGAAGCATCTATAAACAGACTGATGGTGTGGCAATGGGAAGCCCCTTATCTCCAGTGTTGGCTGAGATTTTTCTAGGGCACATAGAGAATACGTCATTAAAGTGTGACGTAAGTAAATGTGCTCAATATATACGGTACGTGGATGATATATTTCTTGTACTTTAAGAACAGGTCGCAAACACGAACACTACTTCAAAGTTAAAACAAAGCACATAAGAATATCGGCTTCACGTCAGAGCACGAGAAAGATGAGTCGCCAGTAAGCACGAACCGAATGTGCATGAGATTATACTTTCCGTTCATGCTGCCTTTGGTTTATCCTTCTGGTCACAACTGAACTAATTTGTTACTAGGTTCGCAAAACCTAATACATACTAAGAAAGATCATCGTCTGCCTTTCCTAGATTTTCTGTTAAAGAAAGAAACTAATGGTAAATTAAACAGAACAATTTACCATAAACCAACATGGTCTGCACAGTATTTGCATTACAGCAGTTTTGTGCCATTTCAATATAAATTATCAACAGTTCGTGGTTGCTTCTCAAGAATTGACAGGTTGGTTAGTCAAGATTCTAAAGAAAATGAATATAATAAAGCAATTAACGATTTAATGTCTAATGGCTATCCCAGACAATTAATTGAATCAATTATTAAAAGGGGAGTTAACCAGAAACAGACGTACTATGGGTCAGAAAAGAAAACCGTCTACCTAAACATCCCATTTAAGGGGGATGCAGTTTCCCGAATGGCACAAAAGAAAGTTGAAGCAGCATTGACACGCACATTTAATGCAGCCAAACTACGAGTGTTATTTAGGGTAACACACTTGCCTTTACCAGCAATCAAAGAGAAACAGCCGTTAATGTCGATATCAAATATTATTTACCAATATACATGCGCAAGTTGTCGATCAACTTACGTAGGCCGATCGACCAGACGGTTAATTACTCGAATGAGAGAACATTGCAACTTGAACGCCTGTTTTAAATCAAATGGTGAATACACGTCTGCTATTGCGCAACACATCATCGAAACAACGCACGTATGTTCTCCAGACGTAGCATTCAAAGTAATTACTAAATGCAGAAACAAAAGGGAGCTAGCCACATACGAAGCCTTATGGATAAACAAATTGCAGCCGGATTTATGTAAGCAGAAGAAGCACGTACAAGCATTGAGTTTGAACTGGATGTGACGCACGCAATTTGATTGGTTTCTATTTTTCACACTCGCTTTGTTCACGTATTTCTATCTTGTTTTGCTTTCCAATTTATATATAAAGATATGTTCATGAGTAGATATTTGAGAAGACCATGCGAAAGAAAATTTTCTTATATCTGATAAAATTTCTTTTTGTTTTTGCACATAAAAAGGGTACAATGAAAATTTAATATAAGTTATTGCGGATGCAAATTAATACGTAATATTTTTCTATTTAGTCAAAGTTATGCATTTTTCGAGCACATTCATTATGGTCTGTAATCATGGAATTAATACTTTAAATTAAATAACTTAAACTTGTACATAGCTGTTGACAGATAACGTCCTGTTTGTCAGTAGATTGAGATACCTAGCGGTGTAAATTTCAATGCCAAGAGAAATAATACACCTTCTGGAAATTTTTATTATTCATATATTTTCACCAATTTATTAAAAATTGACTCCTTATATTTGTACAGTGGATTTCAAACATAATACAAACCGGCACAATAATCTAGAATTTTTTGGCTCATGTTTGAAAAATAGAGAGTTAAACAATTTCCCCGAACTTCGGAAACCACATATGCATACGATAGTAATTATTCCATTGGTGTTCCAATTAACGGAGACAGACTACGTTATATAAAAATAGTAGTAGTATGCAAATAGCAAATTGTGTCTCAGTGATTATAAAAAATGTCCTTATGCAAAAATAGCACATTCTGAAATATCTCCGCGAATAAAAGTGGAAATTACACAAAAAGTTTGTCATTGTGGATAAACCAGAGCTTTACGTTGAATATCTTGCTTATTCTAAGCACTATTAAGTTTTTACTCATTGCGTTACTTTCAATTAGTCTTACAATGTGTTACAGAATATTCAAATGCAGGACGCTCCCGTTCCCACATGAATGATCTTGCAAATATTAATAAAATTTATTTCAAAAATATTTGCAGAGCTATTATGTTTAATTAAAATTATTATCATAAATGCCAGATATAAATTAATTTGCCCTTAAAATTAATTGTACGTGATATAGTGTTTATTGTAAGAGGTTTCGCGCAGTTCAAGTTTCTTTTGCGATGCCATGCAACTACTCTCTATGCCTGGAAGCTGTCGTCGGAAGAAATTAATTTCGGGGGCCGTGCTAATATTTAATCTCATATCACTTACCAATGGGTGGATTGTGAAAGATAAATCGAATTATTTTAAGTATATTGTAAACAATATTGCGAAGTAAACTAAAATCCAATTTTAGTCGAGGTTGAACGTGCTCGAGTGGGAACAAAATAAAAAAATATTAACACAAGTTAATACCTAGGAACAAAAGTATAGACGTACCAAAAACAATTAATTATTCCAGAATGTTTTAGCAGAACAGTTTGTGTTTGAGGATAAATGGATTTTAACACACAATATATAATTTCAGAATGTCTTAGCAGACCTGCTATATTTTTCGGATGAACGGTTAAAAAACACAATATATAAATCTTGCCTTCCAGCGATAAATCACGTAAATCCACTTCATGTTATCAGCGTATTACGCGCGCGTATATTTTATTATGGAACAAAGCCATGTTAATGACAAATAAAATTTGCAGTTCTTGAAATCTTAATAAAAACTGTCTGAAATTAACAAACATCTTTTCTGAATTCACAGTTATGAGAATGATTGTCTACATTCAGAATTCTATTCTGTAACCCTTACGTAACCGTATTTGATGAAATTGATATTCGTTGGGTTGTAACGCGGAGCCATGCACCAAAACATAACAGGAGCTTTATCTTTCGTCTTACTTTGACGCCAAATATTATTTTGCTGCAGTTTGTAAAATTCTAAATGTTAATAAATTGAGAGTTGGATAAATTGGAATCAATAAATTAAATTTTGAATTGCACGATTTGGAACAATTTTTTCTAAGCCACAAATATTTTTGTTGTATTGGAATTATAGTGGTAGAATGGAACTAAATTACAAGATTACGTTCCTGAGATACATGTTTAGTAAGTGTTGACAAAATACGGAAGGTAAGTTTAAGTGATATATTTGCCTGCCTCATTCTATCATAGTCGAAAAAAAATAAAATTGATGTAGATTTTGATTTAAAATTAAAATGAACAGCATCCAATTTTGTATGATTGCAATAAAAATAAAAATTGGAATATGAAATCATTTGCTTTTAAGAAGTGGCCTAATAATTTGAAATTTACATTCAGTATAATTACTTAGAGGCAATTGTTATTAATACAGAGAATTTTAAGAAATAATGACCAGCTATTTCATAATATGTTCCCATCTCGGATATGTGTCCGTAGAAGTAATAATAAGTGACCTAATTATAACACTTAATTTGGATTTAATAGGAAATGCTCTACGATGACCTTGTGGAAATAAATTAAAATTAAAATGTAATATTGCAGTAGATATAAAAATGCAAGAATTTCAATTGAAGCGGAAATGTACTGCAATCATTTATATTTTTTTGTAAAACTGTCTTATTGTCTATCATATTTTATTAAAAAGAGCAAATTATATATGTGACGCATATGGTTTATATTAAAAATATATATATTGATAAGCTGTCACTGGCATATAGTGCAAAATTTCGATTTTCCTTTTCATGCATATCAGTGATTCCTGTGACTTGAATGTTGCCCTCGCAATTCAAATGGGCATGTCATTATATCATTCACAGGTTCGCTTGTACACTTCGCAAGTACGGCAAGTGTCATCAGAGTTATGAGACTGGATAGAGCAAAATTCATGGTAATTTACTAAATGATTTGAAATGTAATAATTTTAGTCTTAAAATGGTACATATTTGCTGATTTTCACCAAATATTTTTGAAAATATCGTGAAAAGTGATTATCTATAAACTAGTTCTATTTGAAATGCGCACGTTAAATTATTTTGATAACATTGCGCGAAATGTCGCTGATCTTAACAAATGATTAGCTTATTCTACATCAACTAGTTTTAACAAAAATTAATATCCTTTTGAAATGCGAGCCTTAATAAAATTCATTGTACCCTTTTTTTATGTGCAAAAACAAAAAGATTCGTTGCCGATTCGTTTGAGTTTGTAAACAAAATTCAAGATATAAATGTTAAAAACAAGATTATGGTATCTTTCGATGTTACGTCTCTGTTTACAAATGTTCCAATTGATGAAACCATTGACATTATAGTCAAAGCGGTAGAACACGATATATTACCATCGCCGGTGCCAGGTCAAACTCTACGCAAGCTTATCTTATTATGCACGAAAGACGTACGATTTCGTTTTAATGGAAACATCTACAAACAGACTGATGGTGTCGCAATGGGAAGCCCCTTATCTCCAGTGTTGGCTGAGATTTTTCTAGGGCACCTAGAAAATACATCATTAAAGAGTGACATAAGTAAATGTGCTCAATATATACGGTACGTGGATGATATATTTCTTGTACTTAAAAACAGGTCGCAATCACGAACATTGCTTCAAAGTTTCAACAAAGCACATAAGAATATCGGTTTCACGTCAGAGCACGAGAAAGATGACTGTCTGCCTTTCCTTGATGTACTGTTAAAGAAAGAAACTAATGGTAAATTAAACAGAACAATTTACCATAAACCAACATGGTCTGCACAGTATTTGCATTACAGCAGTTTTGTGCCATTTCAATATAAATTATCAACAGTTCGTGGTTGCTTCTCAAGAATTGACAGGTTAGTTAGTCAAGATTCTAAAGAAAATGAATATAATAAGGCAATTAACGATTTAATGTCTAATGGCTATCCCAGACAATTAATTGAATCAATTATTAAAAGGGGAGTTAACCAGAAACAGACGTACTATGGGTCAGAAAAGAAAACCGTCTACCTAAACATCCCATTTAAGGGGGATGCAGTTTCCCGAATGGCACAAAAGAAAGTTGAAGCAGCATTGACACGCACATTTAATGCAGCCAAACTACGAGTGTTATTTAGGGTAACACACTTGCCTTTACCAGCAATCAAAGAGAAACAGCCGTTAATGTCGATATCAAATATTATTTACCAATATACATGCGCAAGTTGTCGATCAACTTACGTAGGCCGATCGACCAGACGGTTAATTACTCGAATGAGAGAACATTGCAACTTGAACGCCTGTTTTAAATCAAATGGTGAATACACGTCTGCTATTGCGCAACACATCATCGAAACATCGCACGTATGTTCTCCAGACGTAGCATTCAAAGTAATTACTAAATGCAAAAACAAAAGGGAGCTAGCCACATACGAAGCCTTATGGATAAACAAATTGCAGCCGGATTTATGTAAGCAGAAGAAGCACGTACAAGCATTGAGCTTGAACTGGATGTGACGCACGCAATTTGATTGGTTTCTATTTTCCACACTCTCTTTGTTCACGTATTTCTATCTTGTTTTGCTTTCCAATTTATATATAAAGATATGTTCATGAGTAGATATTTGAGAAGACCATGCGAAAGAAAATTTTCTTATATCTGATAAAATTTCTTTTTGTTTTTGCACATAAAAAGGGTACAATGAAATTTTATTAATAAGTTATTGCGGATGCAAATTAATACGTAATATTTTTCTATTTAGTCAAAGTTATGCATTTTTCGAGCACATTCATTATGGTCTGTAATCATGGAATTAATACATTAAATTAAATAACTTAAACTTGTACATAGCTGTTGACAGATAACGTCCTGTTTGTCAGTAGATTGAGATACCTAGCGGTGTAAATTTAAATGCCAAGAGAAATAATACACCTTCTGGAAATTGTTATTATTCATATATTTTCACCAATTTATTAAAAATTGACTCCTTATATTTGTACAGTGGATTTCAAACATAAACATACCAGCACACACAATCTAGAATTTTTTGGCTCATGTTTGAAAATAGAGAGTTAAACAATTTCCTCGAACTTCGGAAACCACATATGCATACGTGATAGTAATTATTCCCTTGGTGTTCCAATTTCACGGAGACAGACTACGTTATATAAAAATAGTAATAGTATGCAAATAGCAAATTGTGTCTCAATGATTATAAAAAAATGACCCCATGCAAAAATAAACAGTGGAAATTACACAAAAATTTTGTCAATCTGGATAAACCAGAGCTCTACGTTGAAAATCTGGTTTATTTTAAACAATCTCAAGTTTTTACTCATTGCGTTACTTTCAATTAGTCTTATAATGTGTTACAGAATATTGTAATCCAGGACGCTCCCGTTCCCAGATGAATGATCTCTGCAAATATTAATAAAATTTATTTCAAAAATATTTGCAGAGCTATAATGTTTAATTAAAATTATTATCATAAATGCCCGATATAAATTAATTTGCCCTTAAAATTAAATTTAGGAGGTATAGTGTTTCTTGTAAGAGGTTTCGCGTAGTTGCAAGTTTCTTTTGCGATGCCATGCAACTACTCTCTATGCCTGGAAGCTGTCGTCGGAAGAAATTAATTTCGGGGGCCGTGCTAATATTTAATCTCATATCACTTACCAATGGGTGGATTGTGAAGGATAAATCGAATTATTATAAGTGTATTGTAAACAATATTGCGAAGTAAACTAAAATCCAAATTTAGTCGAGGTTGACCGTACTCGATTCGGTAACACAATTAAATAATATCAACACAAGATAATATCTACTCACAAAAGCATAGACGTACCAAACACAATTAATTATTCCAGAATGTATTAGCAGAACAGTTTGTGTTTGAGCATAAATGGTTATTAACACACAAAATATAATTCCAGAATGTCTTAGCAGAACTGCTATAATTTTTCGGATGAACGGTTAAAAACACAAAATATATAAATCTTGCCTTCCAGCGATAAATCACGTAAATCCACTTCATGTTATCAGCGTATTACGCGCGCGTATATTTTATTATGTAACAAAGCCATGTTAATGACAAATAAAATTTGCAGTTCTTGAAATCTCAATAAAAACTGTCTGAAATTAACAAACATCTTTTCTGAATTCACAGTTATGAGAATGATTGTCTACATTCAGAATTCTATTCTGTAACCCTTAGACAACCGTATTTGATGAAATTGATATTCGTTTGGTTGTAACGCGGAGCCATGCACCAAAACATAACAGGAGCTTAATCTTTCGTCTTACTTTGAGGCCAAATATTATTTTGCTGCAGTTTGTAAAATTCTAAATGTTAATAAAATGAGAGTTGGATAAATTGGAATCAATAAATTAAATTTTGTATTGCACGATTTGGAACAATTTTTTCTAAGCCACAAATATTTTTGTTGTATTGGAATTATAGTGGTAGAATGGAACTAAATTACAAAATTACGTTCCTGAGATACATGTTTAGTAAGTGTTGACAAAATACGGAAGGTAAGTTTAAGTGATATATTTGCCTGCCTCATTCTATCATAGTCGAAAAAAAATAAAATTGATGTAGATTTCGATTTAAAATTAAAATGAACAGCATCCAATTTTGTATGATTGCAATAAAAATAAAAATTGGAATGTGAAATCATTTGCTTTTAAGAAGTGGCCTAATAATTTGAAATTTACATTCAGTATAATTACTTAGAGGCAATTGTTATTAATACAGAGAATTTTAAGAAATAATGACCAGCTATTTCATAATATGTTCCCATCTCGGATATGTGTCCGTAGAAGTAATAATAAGTGACCTAATTATAACACTTAATTTGGATTTAATAGGAAATGCTCTACGATGACCTTGTGGAAATAAATTAAAATTAAAATGTAATATTGCAGTAGATATAAAAATGCAAGAATTTCAATTGAAGCGGAAATGTACTGCAATCATTTATATTTTTTTGTAAAACTGTCTTATTGTCTATCATATTTTATTAAAAAGAGCAAATTATATATGTGACGCATATGGTTTATATTAAAAATATATATATTGATAAGCTGTCACTGGCATATAGTGCAAAATTTCGATTTTCCTTTTCATGCATATCAGTGATTCCTGTGACTTGAATGTTGCCCTCGCAATTCAAATGGGCATGTCATTATATCATTCACAGGTTCGCTTGTACACTTCGCAAGTACGGCAAGTGTCATCAGAGTTATGAGACTGGATAGAGCAAAATTCATGGTAATTTACTAAATGATTTGAAATGTAAAAAATTTTAGTCTTAAAATGGTACATATTTGCTGATTTTCACCAAATATTTTTGAAAATATCGTGGAAAGTGATTATCTACAAACTAGTTCTATTTGAAATGCGCACGTTAAATTATTTTGATAACATTGCGCGAAATGTCGCTGATCTTAACAAATGATTAGCTTATTCTACATCAACTAGTTTTATCAAAAATTAATATAAGTTATTGCGGATGCAAATTAATACGTAATATTTTTCTATTTAGTCATAGTTATGCATTTTACGAGCACATTCATTATGGCCTGTAATCATGGAATTAATACTTTAAATTAAATAACTTAAACTTGTACATAGCTGTTGACAGATAACGTCCTGTTTGTCAGTAGATTGAGATTCCTAGCGGTTTAAATTTCAATGCCAAGAGAAATAATACACCTTCTGGAAATTGTTATTATTCATATATTTTCTCTAATTATTTAAAAATTGACTCCTAATATTTGTACAGTGGATTTCAAACATAATACAAACCGGCACAATAATCTAGAATTTTTTGGCTCATGTTTGAAAAATAGAGAGTTAAACAATTTCCTCGAACTTCGGAAACCACATATGCATACGATAGTAATTATTCCATTGGTGTTCCAATTAACGGAGACAGACTACGTTATATAAAAATAGTAGTAGTATGCAAATAGCAAATTGTGTCTCAGTGATTATAAAAAATGTCCTCATGCAAAAATAGCACATTCTGAAATATCTCCGCGAATAACGGTGGAAATTACACAAAAAGTTTGTCATTGTGGATAAACCAGAGCTTTACGTTGAATACCTTGCTTATTTTAAACACTCTTAAGTTTTTACTCATTGCGTTACTTTCAATTAGTCTTACAATGTGTTACAGAATATTCGAATCCAGGACGCTCCCGTTCCCAGATGAATGATCTTGCAAATATTAATAAAATTTATTTCAAAAATATTTGCAGAGCTATTATGTTTAATTAAAATTATTATCATAAATGCCAGATATAAATTAATTTGCCCTTAAAATTAATTGTACGTGATATAGTGTTTATTGTAAGAGGTTTCGCGCAGTTCAAGTTTCTTTTGCGATGCCATGCAACTACTCTCTATGCCTGGAAGCTGTCGTCGGAAGAAATTAATTTCGGGGGCCGTGCTAATATTTAATCTCATATCACTTACCAATGGGTGGATTGTGAAAGATAAATCGAATTATTTTAAGTATATTGTAAACAATATTGCGAAGTAAACTAAAATCCAATTTTAGTCGAGGTTGAACGTGCTCGAGTGGGAACAAAATAAAAAAATATTAACACAAGTTAATACCTAGGAACAAAAGTATAGACGTACCAAAAACAATTAATTATTCCAGAATGTTTTAGCAGAACAGTTTGTGTTTGAGGATAAATGGATTTTAACACACAATATATAATTTCAGAATGTCTTAGCAGACCTGCTATATTTTTCGGATGAACGGTTAAAAAACACAATATATAAATCTTGCCTTCCAGCGATAAATCACGTAAATCCACTTCATGTTATCAGCGTATTACGCGCGCGTATATTTTATTATGGAACAAAGCCATGTTAATGACAAATAAAATTTGCAGTTCTTGAAATCTTAATAAAAACTGTCTGAAATTAACAAACATCTTTTCTGAATTCACAGTTATGAGAATGATTGTCTACATTCAGAATTCTATTCTGTAACCCTTACGTAACCGTATTTGATGAAATTGATATTCGTTGGGTTGTAACGCGGAGCCATGCACCAAAACATAACAGGAGCTTAATCTTTCGTCTTACTTTGAGGCCAAATATTATTTTGCTGCAGTTTGTAAAATTCTAAATGTTAATAAAATGAGAGTTGGATAAATTGGAATCAATAAATTAAATTTTGTATTGCACGATGTGGAACAATTTTTTCTAAGCCACAAATATTTTTGTTGTATTGGAATTATAGTGGTAGAATGGAACTAAATTACAAAATTACGTTCCTGAGATACATGTTTAGTAAGTGTTGACAAAATACGGAAGGTAAGTTTAAGTGATATATTGGCCTGCCTCATTCTATCATAGTCGAAAAAAAATAAAATTGATGTAGATTTTGATTTAAAATTAAAATGAACAGCATCCAATTTTGTATGATTGCAATAAAAATAAAAATTGGAATATGAAATCATTTGCTTTTAAGAAGTGGCCTAATAATTTGAAATTTACATTCAGTATAATTACTTAGAGGCAATTGTTATTAATACAGAGAATTTTAAGAAATAATGACCAGCTATTTCATAATATGTTCCCATCTCGGATATGTGTCCGTAGAAGTAATAATAAGTGACCTAATTATAACACTTAATTTGGATTTAATAGGAAATGCTCTACGATGACCTTGTGGAAATAAATTAAAATTAAAATGTAATATTGCAGTAGATATAAAAATGCAAGAATTTCAATTGAAGCGGAAATGTACTGCAATCATTTATATTTTTTTGTAAAACTGTCTTATTGTCTATCATATTTTATTAAAAAGAGCAAATTATATATGTGACGCATATGGTTTATATTAAAAATATATATATTGATAAGCTGTCACTGGCATATAGTGCAAAATTTCGATTTTCCTTTTCATGCATATCAGTGATTCCTGTGACTTGAATGTTGCCCTCGCAATTCAAATGGGCATGTCATTATATCATTCACAGGTTCGCTTGTACACTTCGCAAGTACGGCAAGTGTCATCAGAGTTATGAGACTGGATAGAGCAAAATTCATGGTAATTTACTAAATGATTTGAAATGTAAAAAATTTTAGTCTTAAAATGGTACATATTTGCTGATTTTCACCAAATATTTTTGAAAATATCGTGGAAAGTGATTATCTACAAACTAGTTCTATTTGAAATGCGCACGTTAAATTATTTTGATAACATTGCGCGAAATGTCGCTGATCTTAACAAATGATTAGCTTATTCTACATCAACTAGTTTTATCAAAAATTAATATCCTTTTGAAATGCGAGCTTTAATAAAATTCATTGTACCCTTTTTTTATGTGCAAAAACAAAAAGATTCGTTGCCGATTCGTTTGAGTTTGTAAACAAAATTCAAGATATAAATGTTAAAAACAAGATTATGGTATCTTTCGATGTTACGTCTTTGTTTACAAATGTTCCAATTGATGAAACCATTGACATTATAGTCAAAGCGGTAGAACACGATATATTACCATCGCCGGTGCCAGGTCAAACTCTACGCAAGCTTATCTTATTATGCACGAAAGACGTACGATTTCGTTTTAATGGAAACATCTACAAACAGACTGATGGTGTCGCAATGGGAAGCCCCTTATCTCCAGTGTTGGCTGAGATTTTTCTAGGGCACCTAGAAAATACATCATTAAAGAGTGACATAAGTAAATGTGCTCAATATATACGGTACGTGGATGATATATTTCTTGTACTTAAAAACAGGTCGCAATCACGAACATTGCTTCAAAGTTTCAACAAAGCACATAAGAATATCGGTTTCACGTCAGAGCACGAGAAAGATGACTGTCTGCCTTTCCTTGATGTACTGTTAAAGAAAGAAACTAATGGTAAATTAAACAGAACAATTTACCATAAACCAACATGGTCTGCACAGTATTTGCATTACAGCAGTTTTGTGCCATTTCAATATAAATTATCAACAGTTCGTGGTTGCTTCTCAAGAATTGACAGGTTGGTTAGTCAAGATTCTAAAGAAAATGAATATAATAAAGCAATTAACGATTTAATGTCTAATGGCTATCCCAGACAATTAATTGAATCAATTATTAAAAGGGGAGTTAACCAGAAACAGACGTACTATGGGCCAGAAAAGAAAACCGTCTACCTAAACATCCCATTTAAGGGGGATGCAGTTTCCCGAATGGCACAAAAGAAAGTTGAAGCAGCATTGACACGCACATTTAATGCAGCCAAACTACGAGTGTTATTTAGGGTAACACACTTGCCTTTACCAGCAATCAAAGAGAAACAGCCGTTAATGTCGATATCAAATATTATTTACCAATATACATGCGCAAGTTGTCGATCAACTTACGTAGGCCGATCGACCAGACGGTTAATTACTCGAATGAGAGAACATTGCAACTTGAACGCCTGTTTTAAATCAAATGGTGAATACACGTCTGCTATTGCGCAACACATCATCGAAACAACGCACGTATGTTCTCCAGACGTAGCATTCAAAGTAATTACTAAATGCAAAAACAAAAGGGAGCTAGCCACATACGAAGCCTTATGGATAAACAAATTGCAGCCGGATTTATGTAAGCAGAAGAAGCACGTACAAGCATTGAGTTTGAACTGGATGTGACGCACGCAATTTGATTGGTTTCTATTTTTCACACTCGCTTTGTTCACGTATTTCTATCTTGTTTTGCTTTCCAATTTATATATAAAGATATGTTCATGAGTAGATATTTGAGAAGACCATGCGAAAGAAAATTTTCTTATATCTGATAAAATTTCTTTTGTTTTTGCACACAGGAAGGGTACAATGAATTTTATTAAAGCTCGCATTTCAAAAGAATCTTTCAGAAAACTAGATGAACTAGTGACATTAAAGTGTAGAGCGCAAAGAACGACATTGTGGAAAAAACATTATTATCAGTGCATTAAACAAATACGAATCCCAGGTTATTTGGTACGCAGTTTACGAAAGTCAAAACTTCGAGTCAACCGAAGAAATCTTACAAGGTTGGCGTATTCTAAAATTGAGCAGTTGAAGGAAGATGAAGCCGTGCTACAGGCAAGAATTGGGTGTGTATCTTGTGTATTAGATGAACTAAGTCTTTTTGCAAGAATGAAATTTTTGATGTTTTTGCCGACAGTTATGAAGAAAAATAAAGCAAGAATTTTAAACAGATTGGAAAGAGATGTAAAACCTGGAGTTTTGTGTGATTTAACACTGACCGATCTTGATAAGCGTGTGCTTAACTTATCAAAAGTGCCAATCGATCAGCTAACAATGGAGGCACTATCGATGGGCCGAAATTATGGAATACATCCTTCTAATAAATGCGATGTTGATTTTGAGGCAGCATTTGAATTGTTATTTGAACAAACAGCTGACTTGGAGCCTACCAGTATTGATTATAAAAATTGGTTCAAGGCTACACTAGTTGATCAGGCTTCACACTTGAAATCGTCTAAATGTGCAGAGCAGCATGCGTTGACACAGCAGCATCTAAATGCACTTAGAAATATCAGCAGAAATGCAGACATCAAAATACTACGCGCTGATAAAGGAAAGAGCGCAGTTATAATGGACAAATCTGACTACGTACAAAAGATGGAAAACGTGTTAAATGACAATACAAAATTCACACGTCTAGACGATAAATCAGATGAAATAGACAAGGTGGAGCGCAAAGTAATAAATGAAATTA
>JAQBSW010010519.1:0-23904 GCA_029291075.1 Eudiplozoon nipponicum | reverse complement strand
CGTTCTTTTGTTCTGCGCTCATTCAACTGTGGAAACTTTTTGTGGGTAAGCGTTTCGTTAAAGTATATTTATATATTTTCATATTGCTTATAAATTTATGCTTTTAAGATCCCGTAAGATTGTTAGAATGTCAGGTCCAATTATAGATATTGATGTTCCTGTTTGGGATGGAGATAGTGAACTATTCTTTATGCGCGTAGACTCAGCTTTCTCCCCGTTTCCTGATTATGACAGTCATCAAAAACTGTCGAAGGTTTTTGCTAAACTACCTTCTGAATTGCAGCGACGGATTTATCCTAAGCTTGAGGCCATTAGGAAGCTACCTAATCCCATTTTGGGCCTACAAAACGAGATAGAATCCTTGCTTGGACCCACGGAAACTGAGCAGATAATAAACAAATATGCGCAGTTAGATATGCCAAATCTTGGCAAATCTTGAGGGAATTACGGAAACGTTGGTATAAAACCAACATTTCTGACCATGAGGCTAAGGTTGTTTTTATTAACAATCTTCCCCAAACATTAAAACTCTTTGCCAGACAGCTCCCCAACACTCTCTCTATAGATGACTTATCTGAGAGATGTGAGTTAGAATATAGGGTTTTGGAAACCAAAGTGAATCCATCATCCTTTTCTTCACCCCCGCAAGATGATAGACTCTCCTCTTTAGAGAGAACAGTGGCGAACATGGCCAAAGTTCTAGAAGGATTGGCCATTACCAAATCCGAGCTAAATCAAGTGAATGCTCGACCAAAATTCGTTTCCAAGTCAAATTATAATGGTAAGCGGCGATCGAGATCTCCGCAATCCTTTAATAAATATGCCCCAAAGAACTGGTGTTATAACCACCAGAAATTTTTTATGCTTGCCAAGTTTGTCTTTGTCGTTCCGACGAATTTCCGAATGAGTGTCATATTCCACAGCTGACGGAGAGGACAACAGACCGCAGGCACAAGGGTGCATCAGTATCGGGAAACGTCTGACGCAGGACGTAGAAGACCGGACTTTCTGCACATCAACGGCATCAACGGCGCTACAGGGAAGAAGCCAACTACAATCCGATATCCCTGTCGACTCTTTTCGTCCACGCCGAATTTTTCACATAGAGAACCAAACGGACAACGCCGGTCACAATCACCAGCCTACTTGTTTGCATGACCCGGCCAAACAGCCCAACGAACTTCTGCACCTTCTTGATTTCAAAACTGGCGAAGAGTTCATCGTAGACACAGGTGCGGCAGTCTCAGTTCTCAAGGGTGATTCAATGGCCGAGATGTCGCTAGGCGTTCTTCTCGCAACAGCTACAGGCGAGCCCTTACCAACTTATGGCTGCCAATACCGCACACTCAACATAGGTCTACGACGTGAATTTCCCCACAACTTCATCATTGCCAAGGTCTCACATAATATAATAGGCCTTGATTTCCTTCTAAAATATCGGCTCATTGTTGATCTTGCCAATCAAAAGATCATCGACCCCTCCACTGGACTTGAGCAAAGTTTTGGACACTTGCCTCCGAGCGTTTGGAGTTACAGGTCATTCAGCCAACCCCAGTGCATCATTCAGCAGAGATATCAGCAGCTCTTCGAAAATACAAATCGCTTTTTGATCTTAACAAGTCAGAGCTACGAGTCTCCAACACGATGCATCATATCGTCACAGAAGGACAACCTATTGCACTCAAGAAGCGACCACTGGCTCCTGCTAAGCTGAAAGCGGCCCAAGAAGAATTCTCAAGGCTTTTGGAAGAGGGAATCATCAGACCATCGAAAAGTTCATGAGCGTCACCACTGCACTTAGTCTCTAAATCAAACGGATCGTACAGAGCCTGTGGAGACCACCGTAAGCTAAATTCAGTGACAAAATCTGATGCATATCCTATTCCAAATATCAAAACTTTACTTGAAAAACTCAACGGCAGCAATTTCTTCTCAGTGATTGACCTCAGACAAGCCTAGCATCACATCCCGGTAGCACCAGGGGATATCGAGAAAACTGCAGTCATCATTCCATTTGGCCTTTTTGAATATCTTTACATGCCTTTTGGACTTAAGTGTGCTACTCAGACATTTCAAAGATTCATGGACAACATACTTCGCGACGACTCTGCTTATTGTATGTCATATCTCGATGACATTATGGTATTCAGTCCAGATCTAGAATCTCATGCGAAACATCTATGAAATGTCCTCTCGCGCTTATCCAACCACGGACTCAAGATCAACTGTGACAAGACGCAGATTGCAACTTCATCCGTCGACTTCTTGGGGCATCGTATCACGGCCCAAGGTATTCAACCGTTGCCGTCAAAGACGAATTCAATCAAGAATATCAAGTCACCAAGGACTGTGAGCGAGTTCCTAAAAATCCTGGGAGTACTAAACTATTATCGCAAGTTCCTTCCAGGCCTTTCAAAACAACTTTATCCTTTATGCAGGCACCTACGGAACCGAAAAGGACTTAGCAAGAATTCCATCATTGCTTGGTCATCCGAAGACGAAGAATTACTTCGACTTGCCATCAACTCGTTAGCAAATGCCACAATGCTAACGCATCCAGATTTTGAAAAAGCCATTTCTACTCACGACAGATGCTTCTGAATTCGCTATTGGAGCCACTTTGGAACAAGAGATCGACGGAGTTCGGAAGCCTATCAGTTTCTACTCGCGTACTCTCCAACCAGTGAAACGAGGTACGACACTTTCGGCCGAGAACTTCTCGCCATCCACGACGCAGTGCGCCATTTTATCAGCATCATTGGCATTAGCAGATTTGTTGTTTTCACAGATCATGCACCACTAGTTAGCGCACTTCGAAACGCAACTTCATCTATCGCCAAGTACCCTGCCAGAGTAGAAAGACAGCTTTCTCGTCTAAGCAAATGGCAATTTGACGTCTTTCAAGTCAAGGGCAAACAGAACTTCACTGCAGATGCCCTGTCCAGGCCAGACGTCTCTCTACAACCACCTTCGCCGTCACCATTCACTGTCAACTCCGTGGCACTCAGTGAACCTGCACTAACGCCAACTCTCCTGCAAACTGAACAACGCGATGACATTCACATTCAAAGATCAATATCCCGTCACCCAAACAAGTTCATATGCCGTCTTTGGGAAGGCTTACCAATTGTTTACTTCACGGGTACGCAGCCCAACAAGTCAGTTCTGCCGACCAACCTTCAGAGAAAAGTTTTCGATTCAATTCACTCAATTTCTCACCCAGGAAGCCAAGCGACTGTCCGACTTCTCACAGATCGTTTCTGGGGTCACAGACTTAAGCAGAACGTTAAACGATGGGTCTCCGAGTGTGCTATTTGTCAGAAAAACCAGATCACACGGCACACTCGTTCTAAGTTGCAACATTTTCGAACTACCACTCGCCTAGCCATCGTCCACATCGACATAGTTCATCTGACAAAGGTTCAAGGTTTCAGCTACCTTCTAACTATGATAGATAGATTTACACGGTGGCCTGCGGCATTACCCCTTGGCACCATTTCTGCAGACGAAGTAACTAATGGTTTTATCTCTGCATGGATATCCAATTATGGTGTTCCCAATGAGGTCATCACAGACAGAAGCACTTGCTTCTCATCTGATCGTTTCAAAACCACCTTGCGGTACATGGGATGCATCTTACGCCAGACAACTGCCTACCGACCCCAAGCTAATGGCATGGTAGAGAGAATGCATAGGGAACTCAAAGCAGCTTTAGCATCCTCGTCCATTAAAGGCAACTGGGTCGATGCACTACCTTCAGTTCTGCTTGCCATGCGTTCCCGTACTCGTGAATCCATTAAAACGTCTGCGTCACAACTTTTGTATGGCATGGATCTACGCCTGCCTAGTCAGCTCCCACGTCTACTACCGGCACAAGATGACCCACAAGACGAAGCTATCGCCTTCGACTTCATTTCGTTAACATGTCTGAACAGAAGCCGAGACACACGCCTCGTCCAGTCTTCGTTCACCCACAGCTCCACAGCTGCAAGAGAATACTCGTTCGCAACGATAATGCTGTTGCACCACTACAACCCAAGTATCGCGGTCCTTACCCGATTTTGCTCAGACAACCAAAATACTTCATTATTATGCAAGGCGCTACACCGACATCAGTAAGCATAGACAGATTGAAACCGTTTATCGAACCGCCTGATCCTGAGAGCGTTCAACCTTCTACACACGTCTCAGGCCCCGTCTGCCCACAATCTCAATATCCTGATTTGTATAACGCGTAATTGATTTTTTTTAAAACATTAATTTAACTATCAAAATTTTTTAAACTTACGTTATTTTTCGTATTTTTCTCACGTGACATAACCAGCTGTTCTTAGCTAACAATCGTGTAGTATTTTTGAACAGTTCTTTGGTATTATGCCATCTCTGAGGCAATGTTCGTGTACATATTTTTATGCAGTTACCTTTGATTTTAATGTATATATTTTTAAATTATAATGTATTTCTCACACATGACATTACACTGCCTATTTTGGTATGACCAGCTACTTAGAGCTAACGCTTTCGTGTAGCAACACTAAGTAGTGATCAGCTTCATATCATGGTACAGGCCACTTTCAATACATATCTCAACTTTATCTATTTCACAAAGACCACTCTACAAATGTCATGACCACAACGTCGAGCACTCTGGCTCCTTTGGTCGTATACAAACAAATTGACAACGATCCAACCTGCTTAGGTTTTAACTTAAACCTGGCAAATTCGGAGGCGATTTACCTCAAAATCTTCACGCTGCGGCTTCCAAAACTTACACTGCTCTATTTTTGCCTCACGTGGTATGACCGACCACTAGAGCTAACAATTTGTGTAGCAATTCCTAGTGGTTACCTGGCATCATATCATTGTTGAAGCGACCAACAAGCATATTTAAGCCCAGCATTTATGGTTCATCATATTTTTGCTTAACTCTTTTCGAACTCTGTCATACAATTATTATCTAGCCTCGCAGAGAGGAATTCTTTTTCCTTTTTTTCAGAGAACAAAGTGTTGTAACGACACAAATTAATGGCCGACATATTGCGTAAATTAAATTCAATTTTATTTACGTTGCAACAATGAGAAAAAGCGGAACTTGCCGTTTAACCAATAGTGTGCAAGTAGACATAGCATGATATTTAAGCACGGCAATTTACCATGCAAGTGAGTTGTTGCATTTGCATTCTGATTTGCGTTACGCGTGTGCGTTCTGTTGGCTGTCAATACCTACGCTGGTGATTTGATAGTTTCACCAACAATTGGCTACATCCGTGACTCATCTTGTTGCGGTACAACCAGGGAGACGAGCCAATTAATTGCAGAACCTGAACGACGTTATCCACATCGTGATTACAACTCAACCACAGGAGCGACAACAACCAGAGTCCACCCAAGGCTGTAGGACATCTTCACACTCTGAATAATTCAGGTGAACGCACGACCAGGCCCTCTTAAGGGCCCCCCTATCAGTAACAAATCTCTATTCAGTGCACCTTAACCGAGTTTGTAACGTCGTATGGCATTTACTTGAAGCCGGGGCGTTTACAGTTTAAAGTCACTGATAATTGATGAAAAAAAACCCATTAAAAAATCCGGAAAGTCTTAGTAATATGGTTTATAGTCACTGATAATTGATGGAAAGAAATCGTATAAAAGCAGTCATAGAAAGCACCACAAATAATTATTTCACTGTTTGCTAGGTTTTGAATGTTGAAACTTATAAATCCATTGAACTATAGAGTTTCGGATAAATGATTGAGAAACACCTGAAGTTTGGATCAGTAGAATCATAACTGAACTGTTAGTAGTTGTGTAAAAAATGGTTAATGCATGTGACACAAGTAAATCCAGTGTTTGATCATTGAGACACATAAATCCACTGCGTGTTACCTGCGTATTGAGCGTTAGCGTGTATTTTTATTAAACAAAACACATTTAAACTTGCAGTTCAAGAAATCTCTATGAAAACTGCTTGAAATTAACAGAGATAGTTGCTAAAATCACATTTAAGAGAAATATTGTGTAAAAACCAGATTTAGACTATTTGGCCTTAAATAGAACTATATTTGTCAAAATTGAACATCATGGGGTTGTAACGCGAAGCCGCGTGTTACAAGATAATAGAACACGTATGACTAGTTGTGCTGTAAAAAGAAGATTAGCGTGACTGAAATCGAAATGACTAGGTGACACAGCGTAATAAACGCAAGTCCAGAAACCTTTAGGCCAACGTTCAAGTAGAGAGAGCGACAGAAATCACACGTATTGCACAGAAACAAAATGTCAAGCGTGTGTGATGATTCATGTTAAATGCACCGTGCTTAGATACTTTTGCAAGCGCAATGTTCCACGCCATTAGTTAACGGCAAATTTTGCTTATTTTAATTGGTACCTCGTAAATGATATTTTATATGATGCCAAATAACCACTAGGAATTGCTACACAAAATATTAGCTTTAGTAGCCGGTCATACCACGTGAAGCGAAATAGAGTATTGCAAGGTTTTGAGAGCCGTAGCGTGAAAATTGCAAAGTAGATTGCCACTGACGTTGCCAAGTTTAGGTTGGAATCTGGGCAGGCTGGATCGCCGTCAATGAGTTTGAATAAGACTAAAGGAGCTAGTGTGTGCTGGACGTTGTAATTATGATATTTGTAGAGTGTGCAGTGTGCAACTGATGAAGTTGAGATATGGATTAAATGTGGTCTTACCATGATATGAAGCCGATGACTACTTAGTGTTGCTCCACAAGGCGTTAGCTACAAGTAGCTGGCCATACTAAAATAGGCAGTTTGAGTTCAGGTGTTAGCCATAAGTAGCAAGAGTGAAATGTTAAAACAATATATATATATACATAAAATTTAATGGTAACGACAAAAAGTGTACTGGAACATAGCCGCAGAGTTGGCATTAAACCGAAAAACTGTTCAAAAATGCTACACATTTGTTAGCTGAGAACTGTTGGTTATACCACGTGAGACAAATGAGTGTGAAAAAGGTATTGGATCATGTGGATCCATAGAGATCACATCGCGTGTAATGGGGCGCAAGTGGTGCGCAAATGTTAACATTTGATACGTATAATAACGAAAGATTAATATTTTTAAATTCTCTGTTATGCGTTATGCAAATCAATCTATTGTTAGGTTGAGATGGTAGGAAGGTAGAGCCTGCGACGCATGTAAAAGGTTGTATGTTGCCAGAGTCAGGCGGTTCGATAAACGGCTTCAACCTGTCTATTCTTAACGATGTAGGTGTCACACCTTGCATGATAATAAAGTATTTCGGCTGTCTGAGCAAAATCTGGTAAGGACCGCGATACTTTGGTTGTAGTAGTGCAACATCAGCGTCGTTACGAACGAGTACTCTTTTGCAATTGTGAAGTTGCGAGTGAACGAAGAATGGTCGAGGTGTATGTCTCGGCCGCTGTTCTGATATGTTATCATAATGAAGATTAAGATGAGAAGCTTCGACTTCTGGCTCATTTTTTTTGGATAGTAGACATGGGATCTTACTAAGCAGGCATAGATCCCTGCCAAGCAAGAGATGTGATGCAGAGGTTTTAATAGATTCACGTGTATGTGAACGCATAACAAGTAGGACCAAAGGTAATGCATCGACCCAGTTGCCATTAATTGGCGAAGATGCTAAAGCTGCTTTGGGTTCCCTATGAATTCTTTCTACCATACCATTAGATTAGGGATGGTCGGCAGTCGTCCGGCGTAAGATGCATCCCATTAACCGCAAGGTTGTTTTGAAATGATCCGATGAGAAGCAAGTGCTTCTATCAATAATAACTTCGTTGCAGAAATGATGTAAAGAGATGAAGTCGCAGGCTATCGTGTAAATCAATCAATCATAGTTAAAAGGTAATTGAATATTTTAACCGTTATCAGATGAACTTTGTCGATGTAGACGATGGCTAGGCGTAAAGAAGCCGAGAAATGTTTCAATTTAGAACAAGTGTGCCGTGTGACCTTGTGTTTTTGGCAAATAGCACGAACAGAGACCCATCGTTTAGCGTTCAGCCTGAGACTGTGACCACATAAACGATCTGTAAGAGGTCCGACAGTTGCCTTGCTTCCTGTGTGATATATTGTGTGAATTGAGTCGAAAACGTTTCTCTGACTGCTGGTCGGCTGAACTGGCTGGTTAGACTACGTGCACGTGAAGTTAACAACGTGAAAACCTTCCCAGAGTCGACATACGAACTTGATCGGATGACGAACTATTGATCTTTGAGAGTGAGCGTGACCGCGCTGTTCTGTTTGCAGGAGGGATGGTGTTAGAGCAGGCTCCCTGAGAGTCACGGAGTTGTCTGTTAATGGCGAAGGCGAAGGAGATTGTAGCGAGTTGTCTCGCTTGGAATGTGCGTCTATAAGGACATTTTGTTCGTCCTTGTCATGAAAGTTTTCGAATTGCCACTTGCTCAGACGTGACAGCTGTGTTTCAACTCTGGCTGGGTACTAGGCGCAGTTGAAGTCGCGTTTCGAAGTACGCCAACTAATGGCGCATGATCTGTAAAAACAACAAATCTGCTGCTACCAGTGATGCTGATAAATTGGTGCACTACTTCGTGGATGGCGAGGAGTTCTCGAAAACGTGTGTAGTATCTTGTTTCTACTGGTTGGTGAGCACGCAAGAGAAAACTGATAGGCTTCCGAACTCCGTCGATCTTTTGTTCTAAAGTGGCTCTAATAGCAAACTCAGAATGATCTGGTGTGAATAGAAACGGTCATTGGAAATATTGATGCGTTAGCATTGCAGCATTTGCTAACGAGTTATTGGCGAGACGGAGTAATTCCTCATCATCAAGTGACCAAGAAATGATGGAGTTCTTGCTAAGTAATTTTCGATTTCGCAGGTGCCTACACAACGGATAAAGCTGCCTTAATTGGCCGGGAAGGAAATTGCAATAGTAGTTAAGGACATGGATGTAGTTGCAATCTGCGTCTTGTAAAAATTGATAAATGTGAGAGGACATTTCGTAAATGCTTGGCATAAGATTCTAGGTCTAAACTGAAAACCATTCTGTCATCAAGTGATTACATACAGTAAGTGGTGTCGTCGCGGAGTATGTTGTCCATGAAATTTTGAAATGTCTGAGTAACACACTTGAGACCAAAAGGCATGCAGAGGTATTCTAAAAGGCCAAATGAATTGACGACTGAAGTATTTTCGATATCTTTTGACGCTACTGTTATGTGATGGTAGGCTTGTCTGAGGTCAATCACTCATAGGTAATTGATACCACAGAGTTTTACGAGTAAGGTGTTTATATTGGGAATAGTATATGCATCAAATTTGGTCACTGAACTTAGCTTGCGATAAACACCGCAGGCTCTTTACGATTCGTTTGATTTGGAGACTAAGTGCAATGGCGACGCCCATGAATTTTTCGATTTTCTGATGATTCCCTCTTCCAATGGTCTTGAAAATTCCTCTTGGGCAGCTTTCATCTTAACGAAGGCTAGCGGTCGCTTTTTGAATGCAATGGGCTTCCACAAAATCAGAATCAAAATCAAAATCTGCTTCCACAGTTTGGCACGAACGTACACAGTTTGGACAGATTAAACAACAAAAAACTGACAAAAACCGGTTTCATCAAAATCCGAATCAAATCTGCTGCCACAGATTGGCACAAATTGTACGTAGGAGAGAAAAGATTTGAATGACAGAAAACTTACCAAAAAATCTGATACACTGGTTAAACACAACAAGTACTGAAAACCGAAAAGACCTTAAACAAATATTCACAAACAATGTGAAAAACAGAATGGTTCGTTCTGCTAACATCGATTTTAATTGGAACACTCACTCGAAAGAAGCCAACTTTTTTATAATTTTGCAAAAATATTTGTGATATCAAAACGAGTCTAAAAACCATACTGTTCTAAGAATCCTGGTGCGGTCGCTAATTTTTTAACGCCCATAGTGCAAGTAAATAACGTGCGACAAAAGAGTGAACAAGCAGTAGATAATGAGAAAAAGTTACTCTCGGTGGCCCTTATCAGGGCCGGAAATGCTGCGAAAGTTTGGTAGTGTTACAGTTTATCGAAGTACTCCTTCGTGTGGATGAACCGGGATGAGTAGAACTGTCGAAACCAGAGAGGTGAGTTGCTGTGTGAAGTCTCAGTATTGTATTGTTGAAGATCAACGGCAAAACCGTGGTGGCTGACACACGGAGAAGTGCGATTAATAGGTAATTGATCACGTATGACTTGTTGTTCAGCAACATGGAGATTGGCGTGACTAAAATCCAAGTGAATCAGTGTGGTAAACTCAAGTCCAGAAGTCTGTAGGCCAACAGTCAAGAGGAGAGAGCGACAGCAATCCGCGCAGTGCTCAGGACAAAAATGTCAAGTGTGCGTATGATGATGCATAGTATTGTAAACGCCCCGGCTTCAAGTAAATGCCGTAAGACGTTACAAACTCGGTTAAGGTGCTCTGAATATAGATATATTTATGATAGTGGGGCCCTTAACAGGGCCTGGTCGTGCGTTCTCCTGTATTATTCAGAGTGTGACTCAGGCTGTGGTTCCTTCTGTTGTTGCGTTGTAATCACGATGTGGAAAACTTCGTTGAAGTTCTGCATTAATTGGCTCGTCTCGCTGGTTGTACCGCAACAAGATGAGTCACGGATGTTGCCAATTGTTGGTGAAACAAATCCAATCACCAGCGTAGGTATTGACAGCCGACAGCACGCACACGCGTAACGCAAAGCAGAAGGCAAATGCGACAACTGACTTGCATGGTAAATTGCCGTGCTTAAATACCATGCCATAGTAATATATGTCTACTTGCACGCTATTGGTTAAACGGCAAGTTTCGCTTTTTTTCTCATTGGTGCAACGTAAATAAAAATGAATTTAATTTACGCAATATGTCGGCAATTAATTTGTGTCGTTACAACACTTTCTTCTCTGAAAAAAATTAAAAAATTCCTCTCTGCGAGGCTAGATAAAGATGTATGACAAAGTTCGAACAGAATTAAGCAAAAATATGATATACCATAAATGCTGGGCTTAAATATGCTTGTTGGTTGCTTCAACAATGATATGATGCCAGGTAACCAATAGGAATTGCTACACAAATTGTTAGCTCTAGTGGTCGGTCATACCACGTGAGGCAAAATAGAGCAGTGTAAGTTTTCGGAGCCGCAGCGTGAAGATTTCGAGGTAAATCGCCTCTGAATTTGCCAGGTTTAAGATAAAAACCTAAGCAGGTTGGATCGTTGTCAATGTGTTTGTATACGAGCAAAGGAGCTAGAGTGCTCGACGTTGTGGTCATGACATTTGTAGAGTGGTCTTTGTGAAATAGATAAAGCTGAGATATGCTTTGAAAGTGGCCTGTACCATGATATGAAGCTGATCACTACTTAGTGTTGCTACACGAAAGCGTTAGCTCTAAGTAGCTGGTCATACCAAAATAGGAAGTGTAATGTCATGTGTGAGAAATACATTATAATGTAAAAATATATACATTAAAATCAAAGGTAATTGCATAAAAATATGTACACGAACATTGCCTCAGAGATGGCATAATACCAAAGAACTGTTAAAAAATGCTACACAATTGTTAGCTAAGAACAGCTGGTTATGCCACGTGAGACAAATACGAAAAATAACGTAAGGTTAAAAAATTTTATAGTTAATGTTAATGTTTTTAAAAAAATTAATTACGCGTTATACATAGCAGGTTATTGAGATTATGGGCAGACGGAGCCTGAGACGTGTGAAGAAGGTTGAACGCTCTCAGGATCAGGTGGTTCGATAAACGGTTTCAACCTGTCTATGCTTACTGATGTCGGTGTAGCGCCTTGCATAATGATGAAGTATTTGGGTTGTTTGAGCAAAATCGGGTAAGGACCGCGATACTTGGGTTGCAGTGATGCAACAGCATTATTGTTGCGAACGAGTACTCTCTTGCAGCTTTGGAGCTGTGGGTGAACGAAGACTGGACGAGGCGTGTGTCTCAGCTGCTGTTCAGACATGTTACCGAAATGAAGTCGAAGGCGGGTAGCTTCGTCTTGTGGGTCATCTTGTGCCGGTAGTAGACGTGGGAGCTGACTAGGCAGGCGTAGATCCATGCCATACAAGAGTTTTGACGCAGACGTTTTAATGGATTCCCGTGTAGGGGAACGCATGGCCAGCAGAACTAAAGGTAGTGCATCGACCCAATTGCCATTAATGGACGAGGATGCTAAAGCAGCTTTGAGTTCCCTATGCATTCTCTCTACCATGCTATTAGCTTGGGGATGGTAGGCAGTCGTCTGGCGTAAGATGCATCCCATGTACCGCAATGTGGTTTTCAAAACGATCAGATGAGAAGCAAGTGCCTCTGTCCGTGATGACTTCATTGGGAACACCATAATTGGATATCCATGCAGAGATAAAACCGTTAGTTACTTCGTCTGCAGAAATGGTGCCAAGAGGCAATGCCGCAGGCCACCGTGTAAATCTATCGATCATAGTTAGAAGGTAGCTGAAACCTTGAACCTTTGTCAGATGAACTATGTCGATGTGGACGATGGCTAGGCGAGAAGTAGACCGAAAATGTTGCAACTTAGAACGAGTGTGTCGTGTGATCTTATTTTTCTGACAAATAGCACACTCTGAGACCCATCGTTTAACATTCTGCCTAAGTCTGTGACTCCAGAAACGATCTGTAAGAAGTCGGACAGTCGCTTGGCTTCCTGGGTGAGAAATTGAGTGAATTGAATCGAAAACGTTTCTCTGAAGGCTGGTCGGCAGAACTGGCTTGTTGGACTGCGTACCCGTGAAGTAAACAATTGGTAAGCCTTCCCACAGACGGCATATGAACTTGGTTGGGTGACGGCTATTGATCTTTGAATGTGAATGTCACCGCGTTGTTCAGTTCGCAGGAGAGTTGGCGTTAGTGCAGGTTCACTGAGTGCCATGGAGTTGACAGTGAATGGTGACGGCGAAGGTGGTTGTAGAGAGACGTCTGGCCTGGACAGGGCATCTGCAATGAAGTTCTGTTTGCCCTTAACGTGAAAGACGTCAAATTGCCATTCGCTTAGACAAGAAAGCTGTCTTTCCACTCTGGCAGGGTACTTGGCGATAGATGAAGTTGCGTTTCGAAGTGCGCTAACTAGTGGTGCATGATCTGTGAAAACAACAAATCTGCTACTGCCAATGATGCTGATAAAATGGCGCACTGCGTCGTAGATGGCGAGAAGTTCTCGGCCGAAAGTGTCGTACCTCGTTTCTACTGGTTGGAGAGTACGCGAGTAGAAACTGATAGGCTTCCGAACTCCGTCGATCTCTTGTTCCAAAGTGGCTCCAATAGCGAATTCAGAAGCATCTGTCGTGAGTAGAAATGGCTTTTCGAAATCTGGATGCGTTAGCATTGTGGCATTTGCTAACGAGTTGATGGCAAGTCGAAGTAATTCCTCGTCTTCGGATGACCAAGCAATGATGGAATTCTTACTAAGTCCTTTTCGGTTCCGCAGGTGCCTGCACAAAGGATAAAGTTGTTTTGAAAGTCCTGGAAGGAACTTGCGATAATAGTTTAGTACTCCCAGGATTTTCTGCAAATCGCTCAAAGTCCTTGGTGACTTGATATTCTTGATTGAATTCGTCTTTGACGGCAACGGTTGAATACCTTGGGCCGTGATACGATGCCCTAAGAAGTCGACGGATGAAGTTGCAATCTGCGTCTTGTCACAGTTGATCTTGAGTCCGTGGTTGGATAAGCGTGAGAGGACATTTCGTAGATGTTTCGCATGAGATTCTAGATCTGGACTGAATACCATAATGTCATCTAGATATGACATACAATAAGCAGAGTCGTCGCGAAGTATGTTGTCTATGAATCTTTGAAATGTCTGAGTAGCACACTTAAGTCCAAAAGGCATGTAAAGATATTCAAAAAGGCCAAATGGAGTGATGACTGCATTTTTCTCGATATCCTCTGGTGCTACCGGTATGTGATGGTACGCTTGTCTGAGGTCAATCACTGAGAAGAAATTGCTGCCGTTGAGTTTTTCAAGTAAAGTGTTGATATTTGGAATAGGATATGCATCAGATTTTGTCACTGAATTTAGCTTACGGTAGTCTCCACAGGCTCTGTACGATCCGTTTGATTTTGAGACTAAGTGCAGTGGTGACGCCCATGAACTTTTTGATGGTCTGATGATTCCCTCTTCCAAAAGCCTTGAGAATTCTTCTTGGGCAGCTTTCAGCTTAGCAGGAGCCAGTGGTCGCTTCTTGAGTGCAAAAGGTTGTCCTTCTGTGACGATATGATGCATCGTGTTGGAGACTCGTAGCTCTGACTTGTTAAGATCGAAAAGCGATTTGTATTTTCGAAGAGCTGCTGATATCTCTGCTGAATGATGCACTGGGGTTGGCTGAATGACCTGTAACTCCAAACGCTCGGAGGCAAGTGTCCAAAAGCTGTTGTTCAAGTCCGGTGGAGGGGTCGATGATCTTTTGATTGGCAAGATCAACAATGAGCCGAAATTTTAGAAGGAAATCAAGGCCTATTATATTATGTGAGACCTTGGCAATGATGAAGTTGTGGGAAAATTCACGTCGTAGACCTATGTTGAGTGTGCGGTATTGGCAGCCATAAGTTGGTATGGGCTCGCCTGTAGCTGTTGCGAGAAGAACGCCTAGCGACATCTCGGCCATTGAATCACCTTTGAGAACTGAGACTGCCGCACCTGTGTCTACGATGTACTCTTCGCCAGTTTTGAAATCAAGAAGGTGCAGAAGTTCGTTTGGCTGTTTGGCCGGGTCATGCAAACAAGTAGGCTGGTGATTGCGACCGGCATTGTCTGTTTGGTTCTCTATGTGAAAAATTCGGCGTGGACGAAAAGAGTCGACAGGGATGTCGGATTGTAGTTGGCTTCTTCCCTGTAGCGCCGTTGATGCCGTTGATGTGCAGAAAGTACGGTCTTCTACTTCCTGCGCCAGACGTTTCCCGATACTGATGCACCCTTGTGCCTGCGGTCTGTTGTCCTCTCCGTCAGCTGTGGAAATTGACACTCATTCGGAAATTCTTCGGAACGACAAAGACAAACTTGGCAAGCATAAAAAACTTCTGGTGGTTATAACACCAGTTCTTTGGAGCATATTTATTAAAGGATTGCGGAGATCTCGATCGCCGCCTACCATTATAATTTGACTTGGAAACGAATTTTGGTCGAGCATTCACTTGATTTATCTCGGATTTGGTAATGGCCAATCCTTCTAGAACTTTGGCCATGTTCGCCACTGTTCTCTCTAAAGAGGAGATTCTATCATCTTGCGGGGGTGAAGAAAAGGATGATGGATTCACTTTGGGTTCCAAAACCCTATATTCTAACTCACATCTCTCAGATAAGTCATCTATAGAGAGAGTGTTGGGGAGCTGTCTGGCAAAGAGTTTTAATGTTTGGGGAAGATTGTTAATAAAAACAACCTTAGCCTCATGGTCAGAAATGTTGGTTTTATACCAACGTTTCCGTAATTCCCTCAGTATTTCTATGGGGCCAAGATTTGGCATATCTAACTGCGCATATTTGTTTATTATCTGCTCAGTTTCCGTGGGTCCAAGCAAGGATTCTACCTCGTTTTGTAGGCCCAAAATGGGATTAGGTAGCTTCCTAATGGCCTCAAGCTTAGGATAAATCCGTCGCTGCAATTCAGAAGGTAGTTTAGCAAAAACCTTCGACAGTTTTTGATGACTGTCATAATCAGGAAACGGGGAGAAAGCGGAGTCTACGCGCATAAAGAATAGCTCACTATCTCCATCCCAAACAGGAACATCAATATCTAAAATTGGACCTGACATTTTAACAATCTTACGGGATCTTAAAAGCATAAATTTATAAGCAATATGAAAATGTATAAATAAACTTTAACGAAACGCTTACCCACAAACAGCTTCCACAGTTGAATGAGCGCAGAACAAAAAAGTCACTGTTTCCAAAAATCCGAAATTGAGCTTGTCGAGTACGTACGGTGCCGTTTCGTACGTAGGAAAGGTAAACAGAGGCCCCGTTGGCCTTTGATGACAATGTATTATAATTATCCCCACAAATCCACGAATATATACCCAACAGATTTCCCAGAAAACCACGATCAGGGTAAAGAAAACACAAATGTCAATCTATTTATCCCAAATAGATGAAAAAGGAAGTCAATTTTATTTATACCAAAAAAATCAGAACAATAATCAATATCCTGGCGCGGTCGCCAATTTTGTAAACGCCCCGGCTTCAAGTAAATGCCGTACGACGTTACAAACTCGGTTAAGGTGCTCTGAATAGAGATTAGTTACTGATATGGGGGCCCTTAAGAGGGCCTGGTAATGCGTTCGCTTGAAGTCTTCAGAGTTTGAAGATGTCCTAGAGCCTTGGGTGGACTCTGGTTGAGTTGTCGCTCCCGTGGTTGAGCTGTAATCGCGATGTGGATAGTGTCCTGCAGGTTCTGCACTTAATTGGCTCGTCTCTCCGGTATACCGCAACAAGATGAGTCACGGATGTAGTTAGTTGTTGGTGAAACTATCAAATCACCAGCGTAGGTATTGACAGCCGACAGAACGCACACGCGTGAAGCAGGTAGAATGCAAATTCCACAACTGACTTGCATGGTAAATTACCGTGCTTAAATAGCATGCAATATGTCTACTTGCACACTATTGGTTAAACGTGGTTAAACGTGGTTAAACGGCAATTTGCTTTTTTCTCATTGGTGCAACGTAAATAAATTTGAATTTAATTTACGCAATATGTCGGCGATTGATTTGTGTCGTTACATGTTAAAACAATGAATGACACTGTAACGACACAAATTAATGGCCGACATTTTGCGTAAATTAAATTCAATTTATTTACGTTGCACCAATGATAAAAAAGTGAAACTTGTCGTATAACGAATAGTGTGCAAGTAGACATATATTACTATGGTATGCAATTTAAGCCCGGCAAATTAGAATAGAATAGAATAGAATATCTTTATTTGGATTCAAACCACACATATTCCATCAAATAATAAAATTGGAAAATGTACAATATATATATTAAAAAAGTTATCACATCACATAAAATTGTGCAATTAGTCTCATGTAGATAAGTATATCTCACTAGTTGTACTATACAATATATCAATATCAGAAAGTTCGGCTGTAAAGAATTATAGATACATCATCAAAATTAGGAACAATTAAGGTATAATTCGAGTGTAACATTATGCAAAAAATTGAGAACCATGACTAGCAATTGATTGTATGTATTGTTGACTAACATGATGATATAATGCATAACATTTCAATTTTAATAATACAAAACTTGGAAATAAAAATCTCAAGAAAATCTGTTTCCGATAACAATTATCCTTGTCTTTTATTCAACCATGAGAAAGTATTATCATAATCAAAATAAAAAATATCAGCAGGATTGTAGACTTTTTCAAGTTCAGTAGATAAAAATTTAAAAGACATCTTAGATGGAGGCATTTCTCTAAGCCCCTTCGGCAATTGGTTATAAATTTTGTAGATTTTCGAGAAAGAGAATAACTTGCTCGCTACATTCCCCACCAAAGGAGGAGATATTGCCAAATGTCCAGATCTAGTTCCAACTTCATGACTCTTTCTTATCGGAGTCATATAGGCACCAGTCCACTGGTTCAAATGGAAAACTTTTATACAATAGCACATCCTCCGAAACCACAAAGATTGCAATGACACAAACTGTAATCTAGAGGCGTATATAGTGCAAGAGATAGGACTAATATGTTTCACAACTTTTCTTTGTACAGCTTCTATCTTATTGGACAAACCCTTTTTTAATGGATTCCAAGTAGCGACAGCATATTCTAGTATTGGTCTAATCCATATTATATACATTTTAAGTTTTATGTCATTCGATAAGATATTTCGATTTATTAGTGCCCATCTTTTCTTGGCACTGCCTACTATACTTTCAATATGTCTCTCAGCAGAAGCTGTACATTGAATAGTCATGCCTAAATCCTTAATTTCTTGCATAAGTTTAATCTCAAACACATCATTAATCCCAGCATCATGAAAATAAACATAATGAAAGTTTGTTCTGTTACCTATTTTTAAAGCTCTCGTCTTTTTATTGTTAATTCTCAGCCCTAGTGTAATCAAATATCTACTCAAATCATACAAATCTAATGTCACTTTATTTTGGAGAATTCGACATTTTTTGGATGAATTGGGACGATTTTTTTAAATGATCAACGAATTTGCAAACTCGGCCGTTAGGGATCTTTGTTTCCAAATGTGCAAATACAATTTCAAATAAAATTGGCCCCAAACTTGATCCCTGTGGAACTCCACTTGTTACTCGTTTCGATTTTGATATCAAATCATTTAAGCATTTGAATAGCCTCATTCTTCGATTATATATATAGCATTAAGTAATCTAAAAAATATTCTGATCACATTATTCACCAAACTAATTGTATATCCTAAAATAGCAACAAATAAAGATAGCTATAGAGTCAAAAGCTCTTGAGATATCTATCATCACAATTAATGTATTCCAACTATATTCTCACTCATCCAGCAATTTCCAGAAATTAAATGTTTCCACATAGAAAGCATATTAGTAGTTGTCGATCTATCTTTCGTAAAGCCATGTTGACATAAATCGAAATCAGCCGGCAACATACATTCTAAATTATCTAGTATTAATCGTTCTTTTATCTTCAAAAACGAAGGGATAATAGAGATTAATCTATGATCACTGGCGCACGTTGGCTTTCTTACTTTAGGCAACGGCTTAGCTACTATCGCTAGTATAGCGATTAGTAATTCCCCGTTCTTTAAAATTTTAATTATAAAGTTGCAGAGCGCATTCGTAGTAGTTAAGGGTAATTGAAGCAGGTTATCAATCGAAATACCAAAGTGAACTTTTTGTTTTTTTGATTTGATTTTTAACATCAATTTTATCAATTCATCACTGTCAATAACAAATCCTGATTCCTGGTCTCCCAGAGGATCAGGTAGTTCCATAAAATTTCTTTCATTCTGTGGATTACATATCAAATTGCCAAATAATTCATCCAATTCACAGAGAACTACATACTCAGTTTTATCCACAAGTAATATAAGCTTTAACCTTTCCTTATATTTACTGAAATCTGTGAGGAGTTTGTATCCCAGTCTAGGATTACTCTTCATTTTGGCCAAAATAATTCGTTCTGATCTTTGACGAATTTTCAGCAGTGATGAATTAATTTCGTTATCAATGAGATCTAACCTCATTTGTTTAATACTATTGATAAGACTGCACTTTATTATATTATCTCGTTTAATTCTTAGTTTACACAATTTCCTATTAATTCGTTTCGGTATAATGTCCGTAAACGTAGATGCCTGAAATAAAATAGATAATAACGATGAAACAGAAGAAACAAATTCGTCAGTGTTCAAGATATAAAAACTTTCATAATCAATCAGTATGCTTAATTCTCTAAAAAAGATTCCAGTTGATTCTGGAACAGTGCACGTGTGCATTTTCAAAATTAAGTTTCTGTGTTTTGCTACTCAAGATTTTCCATTGTAAAATAATTCGTTTGTGATCCAATTCTTTGAAATAGTTTATAACATCATAGCTGTGTAATTTCACCGTTTCAATTTCTCAGTATACATGATCTAAGCATTGCGAACCTCTAGTTGATTCATTTATAATCTGCTTGAGACCATGATTAGAAAAAAATTGATTATTTCACAGTCATGTAAATTACTAAAGTCACTTACCACTACATTATAGCCATGACAGTCAAAAATAGATTGAAAATAATTGGTCAATGTTTGATCATCATATAAAGTAGCATACGGCGGTCTGTAAACCGCGGTTAAAATCAGATTATCAATTTGTATAGATAAAAAATCAATGATAGCATTATCTTCACTAGTATGTAAAATTTTCGCATTAAATACAGATTTACTATAAATGAGTACTCCTCCACCTCTTTTATCCAGCGATCTGTCGTTTCTGAATAAAGAATAGTGAGGAATATCAAATTCATGGTTTTCAATATCCTTGTTAAGCCAAGTTTCAGAAAATATTATAAAATCAAAATCGTTACTTATTATAAAATTACACAGCAAAATGTTTTTGTTCCTAACACTTCGAAAGTTAGCATAAAATAAAGTAAATGTAGAATACGACTTATCTAAACAATTATCGACTTTTACTGATTCAACTTTGTTGGCTTCTTTATTGTTTGTTTCCCGGGTTTTGAGGCCATACTTCTTCTCCCCCCGCTGTCCACAACATTTAGTAATGATACATCGTTTTTTGATGTTGCAGTCGCAGAGGTTGCTTGATCAGAGAATGACGGCTTCCGTTCCTGGTTGTTCTTTAACTTTTTTGCATTTGCCAACTTCCGTTAGAGAAACGTTTTGTCCCGACCAATAAGTATGGTTTGAAGACTCAAATTCTCATCTTTCTTTTTATTGATAGACTCTATCTGCATATTTGTTGGCCTTTTTGATAATTTTACAACTACTGGCCTTGCACGATCTGACCGTTTCCCCACCCTAAAGCATTTAGCAATATCTGCATGCGTCTCTTCTTTTATTAAAGCATTTAATTTCTCGACGTCTTTTACATAAGCATTTTCATCAAGATTAAATAAAACTAATTGATCTTTTTTGCTGTTTTGCGCTGAAACTTCGTTCGCTAATATATTCAATATTTATTCACCAGATGATTTATTTTTAACTGGCGTGTCGCCTTTCACTGTTAAATCAGCCAATTCAATCCATGGCAGAACATCAGTCTGTAATTTGTCTAACTTCATATTTAATGCCTCATTCAGTTCAACAATGCGCGCGCTTAATGTTTCATTATTTTTCACAGCTTGTTCCAATTTCGTCGCATTCGCAACAGCATCATTCTTCAATTTGGACATTGCATTTTTTAAATAGTTGTTTTCATCCTTCAACACCTTCATTGAATTCTGAAGATCCATATTAATTTTTTCAATATCAGAATGCAACAAATTTGGAGCCATGTCAAACCGCGCGCGTCACGTTGTGCTGCACAGATTTTCTATATCTCTAAATTCAGTTGGACTAAAATAATGATATATAATGAGATTTACCATGCAAGTCAGTTGTCGCATTTGCATTCTGCTTTGCGTTACGCGTGTGCGTTCTGTCGGCTGTCAATACCTACGCTGGTGATTTGATTTGTTTCACCAACAATTGGCTACATCCGTGACTCATCTTGTTGCGGTACAACCAACGAGACGAGCCAATTAATTGCAGAACCTGAACGAAGTTTTCCACATTATGATTACAACTCGACAAGAGAAGGAACAACAGCCAGTGGCCATTAGGAAGCTACTTAATCCCATTTTGGGCCTACAAAACGAAGTAGAATCCTTGCTTGCGCCCAAAGAGACTGAGCAGATAATAAACAAATATGCGCAGTTAGACATGCCAAACATTGGCCCCATCGAATTACTGAGGGAATTACGGAAACGTTAGTATAAAACCAACATTTTTGACCATGAGGCTAAGGTTGTTTTTATTAACAATCTTCCACAAACATTCAAACTCTTTGCCAGACAGCTCCCCAACACCCTCTCTATAGATGACTTATCTGAGAGATGTGAGTTAGAATATGGGGTTTTGGAACCCAAAGTGAATCCATCATCCTTTTCTTCACCCCGCAAGATGATAGAATCTCCTCTTTAGAGAGAACAGTGGCGAACATGGCCAAAGTTCTAGAAGGATTGGCTATTACCAAATCCGAGCTAAATCAAGTGAATGCTCGACCAAAATTCGTTTCCAAGTCAAACTATAATGGTAGGCGGCGATCGAGATCTCCGCAATCATTTAATAAATATGCTCCAAAGAACTGGTGTTATAACCACCAGAAGGTTTTTTATGCTTGCCAAGTTTGTCTTTGTCGTTCCGAAGAATTTCCGAATGAGTGTCAATTTCCACAGCTGACGGAGAGGACAACAGACCGCAGGCACAAGGGTGCATCAGTATCGGGAAACTTCTGGCGCAGGAAGTAGAAGACCGTACTTTCTGCACATCAACGGCATCAACGGCGCTACAGGGAAGAAGCCAACTACAATCCGACATCCCTGTCGACTCTTTTCGTCCACGCCGAATTTTTCACATAGAGAACCAAACAGACAATGCCGGTCGCAATCACCAGCCTACTTGTTTGTATGACCCGGCCAAACAGCCAAACGAACTTCTGCACCTTCTTGATTTCAAAACTGGCGAAGAGTACATCGTAGACACAGGTGCGGCAATCTCAGTTCTCAAAGGTGATTCAATGGCCGAGATGTCGCTAGGCGTTCTTCTCGCAACAGTTACAGGCGAGCCCATACCAACTTATGGCTGCCGGTACCGCACACTCAACATAGGTTTACGACGTGAATTTTCCCACAACTTCATCATTGCCAAGGTCTCACATAATATAATAGGCCTTGATTTCCTTCTAAAATTTTGGCTCATTGTTGATCTTGCCAATCAAAAGATCATCGATCCCTCCACCGGACTTGAACAAAGCTTTTGGACACTTGCCTCCGAGCGTTTCGAGTTACAGGTCATTCAGCCAACCCCAGTGCATCATTCAGCAGAGATATCAGCAGCTCTTCGAAAATACAAATCGCTTTTCGATCTTAACAAGTCAGAGTTACGAGTCTCCAAGACGATGCATCATATCGTCACAGAAGGACAACCTATTGCACTCAAGAAGCGACCACTGGCCCCTGCTAAGCTGAAAGCTGTCCAAGAAGAATTCTCAAGGCTTTTGGAAGAGGGAATCATCAGAACATCGGAAATTTCATGGGCGTCACCACTGCACTTGGACTCTAAATCAAACGGATCGTACAGAGCCTGCGGAGACTACCGTAAGCTAAATTCAGTGACAAAATCTGATGCATATCCTATTCCAAATATTAACACTTTACTTGAAAAACTCAACTGCAGTAATTTCTTCTCAGTGATTGACCTCAGACAAGCCTACCATCACATCGCGGTAGAACCAGAGGATATCGAGAAAACTGCAGTCATCACTCCGTTTGACCTTTTCGAATATCTTTACATGCCTTTTGGACTTAAGTGTGCTACTCAGACATTTGAAAGATTCATAGACAACATACTTCGCGACGACTCTGCTTTTTGTATGTCATATCTCGATGACATTATGGTATTCAGTCCAGATCTAGAATCTCATGCGAAGCAACAACGAAATGTCCTCTTACGCTTGTCCAACCGCGGACTACATCCGTGGACTTCTTAGGGCATCGTATCACGGCCCAAGGTATTCAACCGTTGCCGTCAAAGACGAATTCAATCAAGAATATTAAGTCACCGAGGACTGTTAGCGAGTTGCAGAAAATCCTGAGAGTACTAAACTATTATCGTAAGTTCCTTCCGGGCCTTTCAAAACAACTTTATCCTTTGTGCAGGGACCTGCGGTACCGAAAAGGACTATAGCAAGAATTCCATCATTGCTTGGTCATCCGAAGACGAGGAATTACTTCGACTCGCCATCAACTCGTTAGCAAATGCCATAATGCTAACACATCCAGATTTTCAAAAACCATTTCTTCTCACGACAGATGCCTCTGAATTCGCAATTGGAGCCACGTTGGAACAAGAGATCGACGGAGTTCGGAAGCCTATCAGTTTCTACTCGCGTACTCTCCAACCAGTAGAAACGAGATACGACACTTTCGGCCGAGAACTTCTCGCCATCCACGACGCAGTGCGCCATTTTATCAGCATCATTGGCAGTAGCAGATTTGTTGTTTTCACAGATCATGCACCACTAGTTAGCGCACTTTGAAACGCAATTTCATCTATCGCGAAGTAACCTGCCAGGGGGGAAAGACAGCTTTATCGTCTAAGCGAATGGCAATTTGACGTCTTTCACGTCAAGGGCAAACAGAACT
>JAQBSW010010518.1:0-23908 GCA_029291075.1 Eudiplozoon nipponicum | reverse complement strand
AACTCCAACATTGGTAGCTATTTTGGTGTAAAAACAAGCTATGATCAATTCTCGACGCAAGTCAATGAAATGGCGATGGACAGTCCTTGAAAATGCTGATATTATTTAAATAATCAAAACACCTATTACCCTATATGAATTGTAAAAAGACGTATAAAATAATAGAGAATTGCTGACGTTCCATCCTATCAACTGATTTACCGAAGAAATAAACCAAAACCATTAAATCATTTGATTAGATGGGGTGAAAACTTTTCTGTGTAAATTTAAATGCATTTTTAAAATTCATATCGGGCAATAAGTGCTTTGCCTGTTATTTAAAAAAAAACGATTAGTTATTGCATGCAATTGATAAATTATTATTTAGCCACTCTGGTCTAAATTAGTTAGATGAAACCAACAGTTATGAAAATGCACACACACACAAGTGACACACGTATAACCAATGAATGGTCAGTCTGGGGTATATAAATATTATGACTAGAGGAAATAACGCGCTTGCTTCATTTGTTTCGTGAAATGCATCTGATGAAGATCTTCGGTAAGGAAGATCGAAATATCATAGAAAAAGAAAATTACTGGAACAATGAAAGCTGCGTTAGTCAAAACGCAGATCAGGTAAGTTCTTTGCCTATTTGACGAATAAATAGCTTACACGCATTTTCAGTAAACATGATAAAGTAATGCTTATGTGCTTCATTTTGACGAGCTAGAACTTCCACAGTTAATTTTTAAAAATGATTGAATTCATGTCTGTAGTGCGTTGGTGATACCGTCTCTATCCAAAATAAGGCCGTAGGAAAAATGGCATGCATATAGACTTTTAAGCACGACTATCATGTGGGATTTACCTACAAATGCGAAAACACATTGTCTAACGCAATGCCTTATTCTGACTTTTTTATATTTAAACTGAAAAATTAAAGTTTATAAAATGAAAATTTACCGAAAGCAGACAAGGTTTAAAAAACCCTTCATTCAGGCGCCCTCAAAATTTCCAAAAAGAAAATCTATTCCGTCAAACGGCTTTACAAAGAGTTGATGCTGCTCAAAATGCGCTATTAGACGACTGATTATTTAATACACCCAATAACGTGGAGTCACTCGCATTAATTTAGTTCGTAGTTGCACTAATTATTTATATTAACGAGTGCAAATATTTTCAATAATCTATATAAATTTAATTGTTTACCCAGCAAACGCCCATTCACCTCTTCGATGGAAGACATAGAATCCATATTACAACTTATGACAATAATTTTTAATTATGCAAAAATAAATATGGGTTTGATTGAACAATGCGAGTCTCTTTATCAAAACAAGTTCAAATTACATATCTTATTTATCCCGTCTATCATGTTATGCTCTTCGTTAACCTTCTCCACCAGATACGGGTCATCCCTATCAGAGTGCTGTGTCGTGAGTTGAATTTGAGCCACCAGGACTTAGGAAAATGCGTGTTGCTTGTCCGGCATATCCTTGCCGTTGTTTGGCGCACACGGACGGATTTATTCGTTGATAGTGCTTCTGTGTGCCATGTTTTGTACAATGACATTGGGGCCACGAAGACACGGGTTCGCTGTGCAGATGCATCGGAAAGTCAATGATTATGGTTGCCGGAACAAAGTTTATAGCTGCTAGTGCATTCAGTGGCATATTGCGCTGAATTAAATGCAATTTGTCATCAGAATCACAGGACCTCTTAATTCAGTTGGAGTGCTCGCTGAGCCATTGCATTAGTCTGAGGGTGAGACTTCACAGCTCAAGAATGCTGAATGTGGAAGTTTCTGAACACATTAAGTGTTTTTTTGTGATCATTATTCCAGTGTATTTTGGTCTATAGCTAGTCATTATGCCCAATTGTTTACAATTGGAGAGCACCGGGAAATCCTTGATAAGTGGTGCGTTTGAATATAATGTCGTACAACTATCTGCAGAAACTGAATGGTCCAAGAACCGCACTGGTTAACTTGTCTGTACCCTTTCGGAATTAAAATGCCATTAAAATTCTTCGGTTTTCAACAGCGTCTTTTGCCCCAAAGTGCACAAATATATTTATGTGGTCACACAAATAATTGCGCCGTGAATGTACGCTTCTGTACAGGTTTACTCGGCCACGAAAGTGCATATCAATCTTTAAAACAACTTATGTGCTGCAGACCAAATTGTTGCCAAGTAAATTTATAATGGCCATGGGGTACACATAACGCCAGTTTACGGTTGTCTTTGAGTCGGACCTGAATTTGCTGCCAAACTATAACGTGCCACCCGTTATTCGCCTGAAGCGACCGAACTAGGCTGACACGCGATATTATTTTTAATTAAAAGCATGGGAGCTCAACACACCGATATGGACGGTCCTAATACGCTTGGATCTAGCATAACTTGTGTTGATCGATTAGCCGTCGCGAGACATTTGGAGAAACATTGTAATCCTTGTTTAAGACTAGCGCTCGGCGGTAGAACCAGGCATTTTGGTGCAATTGGCTGAGACCTGAAATATTGTGTCGCACTGATTTCGAAAGGGTTTGCAGAATTCGGGCAACACACCAGTCTCACAATTCACGGGAGGGCTGTATTCTAACTTCATGGGAATCGAAATTTTTGGTGTATTGAGGCATACACAAAAACCCATATTAATAATTGTGATAATATTTAATAATTTGTCAGTTAATAAATAGAGGTTTTCTCACATGAGTGCACTCTTTTATTATAACAATTTAAACAAATATATTGTATCTATCATTGTTTCCTTTTTTTATCGGATTTTTATCATGCAATATTCTGGGCTAAACACTGTTTTAATTTCTCCCACCGTCTATGTAATATCCTCTTAATCAACTCAGCCCTAAAATTACCTATTTGCGCGTCAGCGGCATTAGAGTTTTCCGCTTTTACACGGATATCCTGAAAAACGTATTGAAAAAAAACCAGAAAAAACTAAAGTGGCGCACCAACGAAGAACTAAATATGATTCAGAATCCGAAACATTTACTCGACAAATTAGAACCATTGTATACATTAAATGAAAATAGTTTGTAGAGTTGTCTTTCTGTGTGGATGCGCCTCTGCAAGTTTATTTTACTTCTTCTTTTTCGTTTTAAGAAAAAAAATTATCAACATTAATTTTTGTCACTTTGCCAATTTTAGTACTAAATGAACCAGATTCCTTAGCTGAGTTGAAATCGGACGAAAATAAAATGTCTTTTAGTCTGGAATTCTTAAACCTTATTAATAATATGATTATGCTTTAATGTACAAATTATTTACTGAAAAGCAGATTTTACAATTACTTGACCTGTGTTGGGACTATCACAAAATTTTCCCAGTTCCTCTTTTTCGCGGAAGGATTTTGGTATCAATTTCCAAGTCACGTAATCAGTCCACAGCTCATCAGATAATGTAAAGACAAATCAATAAAGCAAGTCGTTACATCTGTGGGCTGATGAAGATAACTGGAAAGGGGTCTATAAAATTCTCCTCTTATAAACGGAATTGGAACTAATTCTGTGTTATTTAAAATACAGATCAGGTGATTATGTTATGTCAAATATCGCAAACCTATATTTATTTTAAACTATTTTTGATAGAGCAAATTAACCATTTATATTTCATTTGCCTTAAAATGCACTAAAACTGCCATTTACTAATTTATTGCAATTCTTAAAACAATTGTTTTCCTTTTGTTCGCTGCGTAGGTTAGAACGATATGAAACATGATACAACTAATCCACTGAAAATACTCTTGGATTACATACCTGCTTACCTCCCCTTTACCAAATTACACAAATTTGAACGATGGCATTCATGTAATTGATAGCTTTGCGCATTCTTACAGTGCCTAAAATGCGTCTGCCTGTATAAATGTTATTACTAACCTTTCTCCAATTTCGACGCCTTTGGAGCCATCGCAAGTCAGCTTTTGCGCATTTCTTTCTTCCCTCTAAAATTTGTCAACCTAAGTTTATTTTTCTGTACTAGAACAATTTTATCAGTATATTGATTGCTGAAAAACACGGAAATTTGTCATATTGTCGTTCACTTGAAAAATAAGGAAAATCAATACTTACGCTGGATGTTACGTGATGCTGGCCGCACAAATTGCCGGCTTTCCGACTAGCTAGCTCTAGTTAAGCGCAACAAGAAAAATAGCCGGCACATTGGAATTTCCATTGGGACACAGCTTGTCAACTAAACAGTTGGGAAATATTTTTTGAAATTTGATTGCGGAGTGCCAGCTTCATATTTTCCAATGTCGCGTTTTGCGTACGCGGTTTCTAGCTTTGCACAAACAGTTTCACAAAGATCCGATTGATCACAATTTCCATTTCCTTTTTGTCTTCGATCGGGCTGGGTTTGTAATTGTCCCAATGGAAATGCGGTTCTATCACATCTTTGTTTACTGGCGACGTTTCGATGCCAATTTTCCAGCACCATCCTCAGGCAACTATACACAGCACAATACTCACAATAGCAGATTTAAGCAAATGTGGTAACCTCGTTCCGAAACCGTTCTATTTATATTTTATTTTATTGACTCACCACTGGTTTTAAACATAGAATTTGTCTCAGTAACTAAACTCAATATATGCATATGTCTAGCGCACATGAGATCCTCACCCAACAACTAAATCTACATATTTGCAATTAGCAGACCAATCCTTACCTCCTTATAATTTCAGCTATCTCAAATTCCCGGTATACATAATCTCATCTCGTGTGCAGAATGTTGTAGAGGAGAGAGGAAGTATCGAACATTTTTTTAATAACTGTACTGTTACAATGTCACGGAAATCAAAGTTAAAAGTTTAAAACGGATAAAACAAAACCTTAAATGTCAAATACAGTGTTTTATTTTACGCCGGGAACTCTAATGTTTGCAATAGCGTATGAGGTGTTGCGCACCTAGTAACAAATTAGTTCAAATATGTCCGAGCAAGTTACCTAGATGGAAAGAGAGTGAAAATCAGAGCGAAGCTTAGGTTAAAAATAAAGAGAGAAAGGAAGAGAGAGCATGGACAAAATAATGGCTTATTTAAACTAATATTAAGCAAAATACGAAGAATATATGCTCATATAACTAAAATAAATCATTATACATATGTACATATATATGTAAATATAATATCGTAACACCCTTACATATATATATATATATATATATATATATATATATATATATATATAGACAATTGGTAGCTGTTAACCATGAATACTTTCTATTATTATTATTTATTTTAACGTTAGTCACACATTATATAAATATATAAAATACATATCAATATGTATAAAAACATACATATAAATATAAGCAACAGCGTGAGACCAATATCTCTAATTTTAAATATATATATATATATATATATATATTATAATAATTTTTTAAAACTTTTCCCTCTTCTTTCTGTTTATTTGTTTATTTAATCAAATTATTTATTTATTTTTTCACACCTTATTTAAATATATAAAATACAAATAAATATGAATAAAAAATATATATAAATATAAGCAACAGTGTGAGTCAAATGTCTTATATATATAGATATATTTATATACATATATATATCATTACCTGTTTTATTCTTCCTTCTCCTATTTAAATATTTAATCTTTTTATTTATTTATTATTGCAATATTTATATCACCTTAAATATATATATATATATATATATATAACTTGTATATAGAATAAACCTATCTACGGGTAGACCTTTCTATTTATATATACGTCTTTCTCCCACATTTTGACTTCCTATTTAAAAGACACTTGTTAGTTGCTAACTATTAGTATTTTCTCTAGGACCACTTATTATTCATTTATTACGATACACACACCTTATATAAATATATATTAAATACATATAAATATGTATAAAACATATATATATAAATATAAGCAACAGTGTGAGTCAACTGTCTTTTATATATATATATATATATATATATATATATATATATATATATATATATATAAATATGTATATATGATTGTTTCTTCCTTTTCTCCTATTTAATTATTTAATCTTAATTATTTCTTTATTTTTCTAATATTTATACTCATCCCCAATATATAGTATTTATATATATATATATATATATGGTTATAAAATGTAAATTTGTATATAGAATGATTGATAAACGTCTACAGATATATATATATATATATATATATATATATATATTATGCATATAGAATATATCTATCTACGGATCGACCTATCTATCTATTTATACGTGAATCTCCCACACTTTGAGGTCTTCTTTAAAGGACACTTGTTAGCTGTCAACCATGAATATCTTCTCTAGGACCACTTCTTATTCTTTTATTACGATATTCACACCTTATATAAATATATAAAATACATGTAAATATATATAAATATAAGCAACAGTGTGAGTCAAATGTCTCTAATCTAATATCCTATCTCCTAACCATTGCTAAATCTGTATACCATCTTCTAGAATATTTTTTGATTAAGATAAGGATATAGGAATTGATATTATTATAAGTCATTCGTAATCAGTTTACTATAAGCGGGTTTTGTTACTTAAGTTCCCACTTAATTCAGGTTCTACTGCCTTCCGTTTTCTGACACTAGAAAATGTTTCATTAAATATTGGGCCTAATGATTTTTCTAACGATATTACATTCATTACATCCCTTCCTGATTTAATTTCAATCGACTCTCTAAATAGTTAAGTTAACATAGTAACAGTACAGTTATAACAAAAATGTTCGATACTTTCTCTCTCCCCTACAACATTCTGCACACGAGATGAAATTATGTATACCGGGAATTTGAGATAGCTGAAATCATAAGGAGGTTAGGATTGGTTTGCTAATTGCAAATATGTAGATTTAATTGTTGGGTGAGGGCTCTCGTGTGCGCTAGACATATGCATATATTGAGTTTAGTTTCTGAGACAAACTCTATGTTTAAAACCAGTGGTGAGTCAATAAAATAAAATATAAATAGAACGGCTTCGGAACGAGGTTACCACATTTGCTTAAATCTGCTATGGTGAGTATTGTGCTTTTTATAGTTGCCTGAGGATGGCACTGGAAATTTTGCATCGAAACGTCACCAGTAAACAAAGATGTGATAGAGCCACATTTCTATTGGGACAATTGCAAACCCAGCCCGATCGAAGACAAAAAGGAATTGGAAATTGTGATCAATCGGATCTTTGTGCAGCAGGATGGCTCAGTGGTTAGAGCACCAGGTTCCGAGGCAGACGTGCCCAGGTTCGAGTCCTGTCCGCGGCAAATTCTGGCCTGTACATGATGAGTTCCTAATAAGGACGAAACCGATCTATTGGATGAATTGCCTTTTCTACACTATACAATTCTTAGTTTATACTGACATATGTAAGTAATTAATGGGTCAGGTGTTTATATCAAGACCGCAACATTGATTATGATAATTGTTATCACCACCCGCGCAACCAATGTTCGTTTAATTATATAAATGTCCGGAATGGTGTCAATATGTCAAGAAAACTTAGTTTGGTAGATGCAAAATAAAATTTACCAGGAACTAGTCATTATTGAACAACGGGCCAGAAGTAGCCAGGATTAAATTTGAGTTTCAAGCTAGTGACACGCTGCTATCTATCTGGGTAAGCTTTATTAAATGAATGCGCAATGGCGGGTTTTGATTGAATATGGTGACGGTTGTAACTAAAATTTGCATAAAATGAAACAATCTAATTCATCGATAAAACCGCTTATGTCCTTTTTGATCACTCATCAGTAGACGCCATATTTTCTGTCTGTAGGAAATACCGATCTAAAACTTCATTTGGTATTTAACGAATAATTGCAAAATGCGCAGTTTCGTTAGTGTAGAGATGAGTTGCAAGACTAAACAAAATATTTACTATAATCAAGGTTGCGAGCACCTGATTCCAAAGCAGATGTGCCCAGTTTTGAGCCCTGTCCACTAAAAATTCTGGCCAATACATGATGAGTTCCCAAAAAGCATGAAACCGGTCTACTGGATGAAGTGCCTTTTCTACACTATACAATTCTTAGTTTATACTGAAATATGTAAGTACTTAGTGAGTAAGGTGTTTATATCAAGTTCGCAAATTTGATTATATAAATGTTATCACAGCCAGCGCAACCAATGTCCGTTTAACTAAACAAAACACTTTAGGTCTAAATTCTGGTTTCGTAAATTCGAACAACTATTCATAAGTTTTCATTAAGTGAGCAATAATGTCATTTGGGAACTGCCTTTTTCTGATACAATGTTAATTTATACCAACTAAATGGATTTAAACGATTCCTGACATTTTACTATAAACATTCATGTACATATTATTGCTTATAGTGGTCATTGCCACTTCTAAAAAATGTCCCAATGCAGACGAGTCTGTGGTTTTCATGCCATCTCCATTTTATAAAAGCACTTCAAATTATAATACGTTAAATTGTTAGCACTGCCTCAATTGACATTTGGTCGGACTAATAATTAAAAATCAACTTTAGTTAGAAAACATCTGAGGTTAAATGTTATACTGTTCGATAATCGAAGGATGTTAATGCTAACCAAATCGAAATTTGGTTTTAATTCTCATATTTCTTTAAATGTAGGCCATGTCAAAAACTAGTATTTTGGTATCCAGTGCAAGCCCGGTATTATGAAAATCATTTTTTAGCACCTGGTATATATTATATATAGTGATTTAGGTTTGAAGTCGCATTGCCGAAGAATATATATGAAGTTAAATACATTGCCACTTGAATACGCATTCGTATAGGAGATTGTACCGTCCAATTGTCCCACATTCCTTGACGAAACCTATAGTGGTTATACGGCGTAATACCGACTCCTACTGATGAGTCGCCAGTAAACACGAAACGTACGTGCGCATAAGATTATATCTTTCGTTCACGCTGATTTTGGTTTTTCCTCCTGGAATTTCTTGAAATATTTAGTTACATTCGTAATATATGTTAAAAAACTGATTATATATTATCGCAATGAAATATAATATAAAAATCTATGAAAAGGACTAACTATACATACCCGCACAATCAATGATTTTTTGATTGTACAATTGACATTTGCAAAAGCGGCAGAAAATTCATTTCTTGTGACCGCATGTAAATAGTGTACCATATATTTCCGGCCAAATACAATTTATGTGATACTACTAAATATGCGAGCCGCAAATCTAAATTTTCTTTCTATATATAGGCATCATTATCATCAGCATCATAATCAGCTTCACCATTATCATCATCATCTTCTCCTTCTTCTTCTAGTTCATTATCATTAACATCATCACTACCATCATCACAATGAGCAAAATGCAGAAACAAAGCCGCCTACACATTTACACAATAAAATGTGGGCCAAGTCACCTTAATTGCAAAACATCATCAGCAGAACAACTTCCTTTCGGTTTGCTCTTTATTGCGCCAACAGGAGGATCTAACCTAGCAGTTCTCTGCCAATCGAAGACGAAAGTATTAGGAAAAATTACCCGACCATTTAACTGCAATGCGATCATCACTGGGCAGGATTAGCCGCCATAGTTCACAGGGTCTCTAACAAAGAATTATGATCCACACGTAGACTCCGTTCTAATGGATCAACTGGGTCATAACTACCGAATTTTATTGTTATAAACTTCAGCCGATTTTTCTACGATCAACTTCATTCATCTGTTTTCATACTTCCATCTGGCCCTGGTTGATCCAGCCGTAATTCGTTCAGCGAAACAGATAGAAACTTATTCGACTGTCTGACTAGAAGCACTTTTTTACGAATTTAAAAATACGTCGTCTGATGTCAGCCATGTTCATCGACGAGTGGTCTTCAAATACCCGAAAACGCCTACGATGTTCGACTCCAAATCAACAAGTCTCAGTTTTCAAAAAAAACAGCACATATAAAGGCATTGTACTTACGAAATTTTAGACAGAGTGTGATAATCTCGTTTCGTCAGAAATCTACGCTTGTCGGCAAAGAGTTTTCTGTCCTTTGTGTATATCAAGTTCACCTCATCACACATATTTCCTTATTACCTCTATCAGACACTTCTAAATCTCCCCTTGAAGCCGACGAATTTACATGCATTATATATGAGCCTACCTTTGTATCTTTCATTATGAGGAGGCGAATTTCATACCAAAAGACGTAGTGACGACTTTTCATCTATTCAAATTTGCCTGAAAAAATCTTTAGTTTTCGAATAATAATACAATAAAATCGGCATGATCAAGATTGTCCAATCTACTCGCACAAAGAATTTTGGGGGCTACAGCCGGAAATAGTATAGCTAATACTAGCACCTATTTTGATTTTATGATGAGGCAATTGAATATCCATTTCGTGGCGGTGCTTAAATTATCTCACCTGTATTAACAGTAACTGAGCTTTATTCGCTCGAATAAGTTTTCTTTTGAAGATCTCAGATGGAAGATCACCTCCAAAGGGAACACTTGTCGTTAATCTGTCAGGTATTTTGTTTGTGAGAGTTGTGTTCAACACAACAAAACTTGTGCATCTGTGGCGTCAACACCATTAACTATATACGAATTTCAATGTACTTGCAACGCTCAGTACATCGGTAGATCAAAAAATAGACTAAAAGCTAGAAAAAATCAGCATCTCCTTTAAAACCTATTAAATAGGGGCGCAGCTCCTGCACAAAAATCAGCAATTTTTGAACATGTACTGCTCGCAGGTCATGCTGTTAGTAGTAACAACTTTTCAGTTCTGTACAAGGCAAAATCGAAAAAAATGCTTCTGGCTTTTGAAGCTATTGCAATCAATAAGCTTAAACGTGTAGAGAGTAGTTCAAAAGAAAATAAAATTGGACTGGAACAAAAACATAACAAACAGGCCTTCAAAAATAATCTTGTGTCACAAACTACGACACACCTATCAATTATGGACACATTGCCACACCACTTCACGTTACGCAAATGAAGTAGTCTAAATCGCACAAAACAAAGACAGACATAGCTGAGAGGAAATTGGTTACGATAAAAGGTACAGTTTGGATTTGATTAACGAATCCAGAATAATGGCTGTAGATACTGGTAGAAAAAAATATTTATTAATAAATGCCATTCCATGTATTGCGGCTCTTTTACCTCATATTTAAAAAAATAATGAAACTCGAAACTATATATATATTTGTCATAATTTCCACTGAGTTTGAATATTACACAGTACATTTTTATTAGGTAGAGAAAATATATTTAATTACAAAATTAACAATGGCCTGTTTATTTAGAGAATATTCATCAACACTTTTCCATCTTTCATTTTTATATACCTTGGGCTCTCCTTTGATTTGGTGAATGACAAATGGTCTAATTTTTAATTTAATTTCTATTTCTTTTTGGTGACATATACACTCACAAATTAACCTACAATAAACCACCAACAAGAAATAGATGTAAACATTATCATCTGACTGGTCGTCATCCATTTAAACAAATGGAAGCCCAGGATTTATACAAATGAACGGTTTAATGTGTGAAGAAACAAACCAGCCATTATCCACATTGATAATAAATGGGTTTTCTCATCCTTTTTATTTTATATATATATCACATTATTATTATATTATGAATATCACATTTAGTATACAGAGAATCATGAGGTTGGATGCCAAAGATCAATTGACAATTCTCTCCAAATCATTCATTGTCTACAAATTCTCATATATGTGCGGCAGCACATATATCGGACGTACGAAGAAGCAATTAATAAATGATGAATCTCGTTGCGCAGTGCTGTCCTTCTTGTTGTGAATTTGACCGCATTTTTCTTGTGCGGGACAATTGATAGCACTCATAGGTCGGTAAAATCTTGAATTTTCATCATTTTCAGGTGATGTAATTTTTGGCCTCAATTGATGGGTTCTCACTTGTCCCTTCTTTTTTAAGCCTTCCATTAGCTGATTGTCTGAAAATGACGTTGGAACAAGATTTTCCATTGTTCTTTTTCCTAATTTTCGAGACCGAATTTCCAGTCTCATCTTCAGGGTTGACACAATACGCACAGGAATAAAACACAACTTGTGGCAAATGTGGTATCCTCATTCAAGACAGATATATTTATATTTATTTTTTCCAAATGTATTTTTGTAGTTGTCTTCCTAATATCCGGTCTTCATACCTAGTCTCTAATACTCAAATGTATACAAAAACTTATCTTTGTCCCCCTCCGCGCACACAACCACCTATAAACATGTGTATTTTACTAAAGTGACATTTTTATTGAATAACTATAAGCACACCTAATGGATTGACATACACGCCAATCAATGATGTCTATATTTTAATTTCTGTTCCGGACGCATAGAAAGATCAACAAAATTTTGATTTCAATATTGCAGTAATCCTCACATGCCCCCAGTTTACCTAATCCCATCCAGCTTGCAATCGGTTATAGACCGAGAGAGAGGTTAATAAAACTGTTGAAAGAATATATAGTATTATTATCGTTTTGACAAGACCGAATACGGAGTCTACACTAACGAAATCGGCTCTCAACCAAATACACATTAATACTCATATCCTATATAAATTAGTTTCTCCATTAAAATATCTGTGTCGAAATCATGTATATACCTATATAATAAATTAGTATTATTTTATATTTATTTAAATTTTATTTATTTACTTATTTATAATTATATATATATATACTCACTTCTTATAAAAACATCCATTTATATATAATTCAACACGCTATATATTATGTATATATAGATAAGCATGTAAGCATCCATGTGGGTTCTTCCCACATCTTTAATATATATCTATATATCCATCATATATATATATATATATATTACGTATATACACCATACATATAATATGAATATCATACAAGCAACACAGTGAGTCCCTCAACGGATAAATTATATCAGTCAAAACGCTTTTGATAATATTTATATATCTATTTTTATGTTTATCTATATACATATATATCTGGCCCTATATATATGTATATATATATACATATATGTGTGTATCTATAAGCAATGAAATGGGTCCTTTGACCTTCGGTGACTTACAATTCACCCTGGGTGTATAGTATATATACTATTTTTATTCACAATTTATATGCATATACAAATATTAAAACATTTATATAAAAACACGTCTACACTCAATTATATATATATATCTATATATATATATTTATTTATTTTTTTATATATACATATAATGCATATCTCAATCTACATAAGCAACCATGTGAGCTCTTGTCACTTTATATATAAAATCTAAATAATCTCCTACATATATCTTGTGATTATCTAAATAAGCATTTAAGCAAACATGTGAGTTCACCCTACATCTTAAATGAATATTTAGAATCATTCATATAAATATGTCTCTGCGTAATATTTATATAAATATAGATACCATTATATATATATATATATATATATATATATATATATATATATATAATAAATTAGCAATCTTTATATTTAAATTTTATTTTAACTTATTTATAATTATATACACTCACATCTTATAAAAACATCCAATTATATATACGCCCACACGCTATATCTACGCATATATAGATAAGCATATAAGCAACCGTGTGGGTTCTTCCTACATCTTTTATAAATAGGTTTTGAACTCAATATTTTGCGGTGTGTAAGCATTCAGGTTATCAATGCCGCGTTTTGCGTACGCGGGTAATAGCTGTACACGGGCAGTTACACAAAGATCCGATTTGTCACTATTTCCAATTTTGTTTTGTCTTTGATCGGGTTGACTCATTTTTACTTCAATTGGAAATGCGGTTCTATCACATCTTTGTTTACTGGCGACGTTTCGGTGCCTACTTTCCAGCACCATCATCAGGCAACACAACACTGATCACAATAGCAGATTTAAGCAAATGTGGTAACCTCGTTCCAAAACCATTCTATTTATATATATTTGACTCAACACTATTTTAATCATAGAATTTGTCTCAGTAACTAAACTCAATATATAACTTGTTATAATTAGTAGACCAATCATTACCTCACCTATACCTCATCTCATCTCGTATGCAGAATATTTTAGGGGAGAGAGACAGTATCGAACCTTTTGTTATTTGTTATAACTGTATTGCTACTATGTCACGGTAATCAAAATTTAAAAATGCTAAAACTAAAACCTTGACTATCATATACTGTATTTTATTTAAAGCCGGGAACTCTAATGTATACAATGGTGTGTGAGGTATTGCGCACCTAGCAACAAATTAGTTCAAATATGGAGCAGCAAGTTTCGTAGATGGATGGAGAGTGAATGTCATAGCGACGCTTAGGTGAAAGATTAAAGAAAGTGTGAAGCGTTGTTTAACAGAGTTCCCAGAGATAATAGAAGGTAGTAAAATGATGTTAAGTAGTATTATGGAAATTTTAAATATTTGTATGTCCTCCACCTACTTTAAGTTCAGAAATGAATTTTATAAACAAGTTAAAGGTGTCCCTATGGGACAACCACTATCAGTCCCGGTTGCTAATATTTTTATGCACTATTTTGAAAAAAATCTGTTGTTAAAATCTCCTCTTAAGCCAAACTTGTATGTAAGATTCCTGGATGATATGTTTATAATTTGGAATCATGGGGATAATGAGTTAAATAAATTCCTCGAATTAGCCAACCAATTAGGTGAATTAAAGTTTACATTGGAAAAAGAGAATAATGATGAATTACCCTTTTTGGATGTGAAAATAAAACGGAATGGTTCCAGATTGGAAAGAGATATTTTTAGAAAAGAGACTTATTCAGGACTACTTCTTAATTTCTTATCAAATCACCCATATGGAATGAAAATAGGCATTCTTAAATCCATGATATTAAGAAGTCTTAGAATAGTGGATATAGAAAATAGAGATAAGGAAATGAGGAGATTAAAAGAAATATTCAAACTAAATAGCTATCCGTCAAGTATAATAGATAGATTAATAGATGAGATGTTACAGAGATTTAACAATAATATAATAAACAAAGTAAAGAAGGAAACGGAACCGGAGAAGCACAAAATTATGGTATTAACTGATTCTAAATTGAGCAGGAAAATTAGAATAATAGCAGCTAAATACAATATTAAAACAGTTTTAAGACAATCGCTTACTATAGGCAATAAACTACCTAACCAAAAAGAAAGAGTAGAACCCCTCGAGACATCAGGAGTATATGCGATACCTTGCAAAGAATGTAATCTCAGGTATATAGGCGAAACCATGCGACCTATAAAGGTTCGTAGAGGTGAACATAAGACAGCCTGCAAATATGGACACATTCAAAGATCAGACCTAGCTAGGCATTCGAAGGAAACGGGTCATGAAATAGACTGGGAAGGATGTAAACGCATCGCGTTATGCAACCGCAACAGATTAACTAGACTAATTAGAGAGTCAATTGAAATAAAATCAGGAAAAGGTGTAATGAATGTAACATCGGTAGAAAAATCATTGGGCCCAATATTTAATGAAGCATTTTCTATGGTCAGAAAACGTGAGGCTGCGGAACATGAATTAAGTGGGAACCTAAGTAAAAAACCTCGCTTATAGAAAACTGGTTGCGAATGATCTGTACCAATATCAATTTCCTATATACTTATTTTTCTCAATAAAAATGTTCCAAAAGACGGTATACCGATTTAGCAAGGGTTAGTAGATAGAACATTAGATAAGACACATTTGACTTACATTGTCGCTTATATTTTCTATATTTATGTAAGGTAGGAATATCTTAATAAATGTATAATACGTTAGTCATAGAGAAGATATTCATGGTTAATAGCTACCATGTATCCTTTTAAGAGGAAACCAAAATGTGATAGATAGACGGATATATAGATAGGCCTATGGGTAGATTGATAGGTTTATTCTATACACATAATATATATATATATATATATGACTCACACTGTTGCTTATATTTATATATATATGTTTTTATACATATTTATATGTATTTTATATATTTATATAAGGTGTGAATAAATAAATATACAATTTGATTAATTGGTAAATAAAAAAAACAGTAAGAAAAGAATAAAATAATAATTTGAAATATGCAAACGTATATATATATATATATATATATATATATATATATATATATATATATATATATATATATATATATATATAGGATTAGGGATGTTGGTCTCATACTGTTGCTTATATTCATATATATGTTTTTATACATATTGACATGTATTTTATATATTGATATAAGGTGTGACTAACGTAATAAATAAATTTATAATAAGAATAGAAATTATTCATATTTAATAATTATCAATGGTCCTTTTTCTCTCTCTCTCTCTATTTATATATATATATAAAGGTTTTACGATATTATATTTAGATATATATGTATATAGATATAATGAATTATTTTAGTCATATGAGCAAATATTCTTATGCAATTATTTCCAATAGTTGATTAACTTCGCAATGTGCTTACGATTAGTTTTTTGAAAAACGTTAGTTGTCCAGGCTATCTCTATCTTTCTCTCTTTAATCGTTCACCTAAGCGTCGATATAACATTCACTCTCCATCCATCTACGTTACTTGCTGCTCCATATTTGAACTAATTTGTTGCTATGTGCGCAATACCTCACACACCATTGTATACATTAGAGTTCCCGGCTTTAAATAAAATACAGTATATGATAGTCAAGGTTTTAGTTTTAGCATTTTTAAATTTTGATTACCGTGACATAGTAGCAATACAGTTATAACAAATAACAAAAGGTTCGATACTGTCTCTCTCCCCTAAAATATTCTGCATACGAGATGAGATGAGGTATAGGTGAGGTAATGATTGGTCTGCTAATTATAAAAAGTTATATATTGAGTTTAGTTACTGAGACAAATTCTATGATTAAAATAGTGTTGAGTCAAATATATATAAATAGAATGGTTTTGGAACGAGGTTACCACATTTGCTTAAATCTGCTATTGTGATCAGTGTTGTGTTGCCTGATGATGGTGCTGGAAAGTAGGCACCGAAACGTCGCCAGTAAACAAAGATGTGATAGAACCGCATTTCCAATTGAAGTAAAAATGAGTCAACCCGATCAAAGACAAAACAAAATTGGAAATAGTGACAAATCGGATCTTTGTGTAACTGCCCGTGTACAGCTATTACCCGCGTACGCAAAACGCGGCATTGATAATCTTTTATAAATATCTATATATCCATCATATATATACGTGTATACACCATATACAATATGAATATCATACAAGCAACACTGTGAGTCCCTCAACGGATAAATTATATCAGTCAAGAAGTTTTTTGTTAATATTTATATATCTATTTATATGTCAAAGTTTATATATAGCCATATATTTATGCATATATGCATATGTATATATATATATATATATATAAGCAAATAAATGGGTTCGTTGTACCTACAATTCGCCCTGAGTATATGGTATATTTACTTTGAATATATATATATATATATATATTATACATATATATTTATACATGTATATATATATATATATATATATATCTACACGTCTACACCTCATATATATATATATATATATATATATATATATATATAAATAAATATACATAATGCCTAACTCAATCCACATAAGCAACCATGTGAGCTCTTCTCACCTTATATATTAAATCTAAATATTCTTCTACATATATATTGTGAATATCTAAATTAGCATTTAAGCAATGGTTGCTGCAATGGTTGTGCGGCACGATGGCTCAGTGGTAAGAGCACAAGATTCCGAAGCAGACGTGCCCAGGTTCGAGTCCTGTCGGCGGCAAGTTCTGGCCAGTACATGATGAGTTCGCAATAAGGACGAAACCGGTCTACTGGATGAATTGCCTTTTCTACACTATACAATTCTTAGTTTATACTGACATATGTAAGTAATTAATGGGTCAGGTGTTTATATCAAGACCGCAACCTTGATTATAATAATTGTTATCACCACCCGCTCAACCAATGTTCGTTTAATTATATAAAATGGTTAATTCTCAATCCATCAATACAAGAATGACCAGATCTCAGATTTCACTTTGCAATACAGTGAGAAGGACATTTACATGCAAACAGGCACACACACAGGCACAAAAGCATACGCACTTACCAATCTGCCTTAACAAGAAAAAGAAAACCAAGTCATATTTATTGTCACACGCATATTCTAATGAAAACCCAGAATGTATATAAATGAAAGATTGTAGAGCGAATTTGAGTATTCTCGAAATAAATGGCCATTATCCTTTTTGTTATTAATGTGTTTATTCTTCCTAATTAGAAATATACTGTGGAATATTCTGAATAGAATAGAATAGAGTATCTTTATTTGGATTCAAAGCCCACAAGTTCCATCAAATAATAAAATTGGAAAATGTACAATATAAAAAAAGTTATCACATCACATAAAAATGTGCAATTAGTCTCATGTAGATAAGTATATCTCACTAGTTGTACTGTACAATATATCAATATCAGAAAGTTCGGCTGTAAGGAATAATAGATACATCATCAAAATAGGAAAAATTAAGGTATAATTTGAGTGTAACATTATGCAAAAAATGAGAACCATGACTAGCAATTGATTGTATGTATTGTTGACTAACATGATGATATAATGCATAACATTTCAATTTTAATAATACAAAACTTGGAAATAAAAATCTCAAGAAATTCTGTTTCCGATAACAATTATCCTTGTCTTTTATTCAACCATGAGAAAGTATTATCATAATCAAAATAAAAAATATCAGCAGGATTGTTGACTTTTTCTAGTTCAGTAGATAAAAATTTAAAAGACATCTTAGATGGAGACGTTTCTCTAAGCCCCTTTTTGCAATTGGTTATAAATTTTGTAGATTTTCGAGAAAAAGCATAAATGCTCGCAACATTCCCCACCAGGGGAGGAGATTTTGCTAAATGACCAGATCTAGTTCCAACTTCATGACTCTTTCTTTTTGGATTCATATAGGCACCAGTCCAATGGTTCAAATGGAAAACTTTTATGCAATAGCACATCCTCCGAAACCATAAAGTTTGCAGTGATACAAACTGTAATCTAGAGGTGTATATAGTGCAGGAGATATGACTAATTTGTTTCACAACTTTTCTTTGTACAGCTTCTATCTTATTGGACAAACTCTTTTTAAAGGATTCCAAGTAGCGACAGCATATTCTAGTATCGGTCTAATCCATATTATATACATTTTAAGTTTTATGTCATTCGATAAGATATTTCGATTTATTAGTGCCCATCTTTTCTTGGCACTGCCTACTATACTTTCAATATGTCTCTCAGCAGAAGCTGTACATTGAATAGTTATGCCTAAATCCTTTATTTCTTGCATAAGTTTAATCTCAAACACATCATTAATCACAGCATCATGAAAATAAACATAATGAAAGTCTGTTCTGTTACCTATTTTTAAAGCTCTCGTCTTTTTATTGTTTATTCTCAGCCCTAGTGTAATCAAATATCTACTCAAATCATACAAATCTAATGTCACATTATTTTTGGAGAATTCGACATTTTTTGGATCAATTGGAAAGATTATTTTTAAATCATCAGCGAATTTGCAAACTCGACCGTTAAGGATCTTAGTTTCCAAATGTGCAAATACGATTTTAAATAAAATTGGCCCCAAACTTTATCCCTGTGGAATTCCACTTGTTACTCTTTTCGATTTTGATATCAAATCGTTTACTTGAATACTCATTCTTCGATTATATAAATAGTATTTAAGTAATCTAAAAATATTCGGATCAATATTCAATAAACTAATCGCATTCAAAATAGCATCAAAAGATATAGAGTCAAAAGCTTTTGAGATATCTATAAATAAAATTAATGCATCTAACTTATTCTCATCTAATGTAATTACATGTTTCCACATAGAAAGCATATTAGTAGTTGTCGACCTGTCTTTCGTAAAGCCATGTTGACATAAATCAAAATCAGCCGGCAACATACGTTCTAAATGATCTAGTATCAATCGTTCTATTATCTTCAAAAACGAAGGGATAATAGAGATTAATCTATAATCACTGGCGCACGTTGGCTTACTTACTTTTGGCAACGGTTTAGCTACTATCGTTAGTATATCGATTGGTAATTTCCCATTCTTCAAAATTCTATTTATAAAGTTGCAGAGCGCATTCATAAAAGTTAAGGGTAATTGAAGCAGGTTATCAATCGAAATACTAAGGTGATCTTTTTGTTTTTTTATTTGATTTTTAACATTAATTTTATCAATTCATCACTGTCAATAACAAGTCCTGGTTCCTGGTTTCCCAAAGGATCAGGTAGTTCCATGAAATTTCTTTCATTCTGTGGATTACATATCAAATTGCCAAATACTTCATCCAATTCACAGAGAAATTCATACTCAGTTTTATCCACAGGTAATATAAGCTTTAACTTTTCCTTATATTTACTGTAATCTGTGAGGAGTTTGTATCCTAGTCTAGGATTACTCTTCATTTTGGCCAAAATAATTCGTTCTGATCTTTGACGAATTATCAGCAGTGATGAATTAATTTCTTTATCAATCAAATCTAACCTCATTTGTTTAATACTATTGATAAGACTACACTTTATTATATTATCTCGTTTAATTCTTAGTTTACATAATTTCCTATTGATTCGTTTCGGTATAATATCCGTAAACGTAGATGCCTGAAATAAAACAGATAATAACGATGAAACAGAAGAAACAAATTCGTCAGTGTTCAAGATATAAAAACTTTCATAATCAATCAGTATGCTTAATTCTCTAAAAAGATTCCAGTTGATTCTGGAACATTGCACGTGTGCATTTTCAAAATTAAGTTTCTGTGTTTTGCTACTCAAGATGTTCCATTGTAAAATAATTTGTTTGTGATCCAATTCTTTGAAATAGTTAACAACATCATAACTGTGTGATTTCACCGTTTCAATTTCTAAGTATACATGATCTAAGCATTGCGAACCTCTAGTTGATTCATTTATAATCTGCTTGAGATCATGATTAGAAAAAAATTGATTATTTCACAGTCATGTAACTTATTAAAGTCACCTACCACTACATTATAGCCATGACAGTCAAAAATAGATTGAAAAGAATTGGTAAATGTTTGATCATCATATAAAGTAGCATACGGCGGTCTGTAAACCGCGGTTAAGATCAGATTATCAATTTGTATAGATAAAAAATCAATGATAGCATTATCTTCACTAGTATGTAAAATTTTCGCATTTAATACAGATTTACTATAAATGAGTACTCCTCCACCTCTTTTATCCAGCGATCTGTCTTTTCTGAATAAAGAATAGTGAGGAATATCAAATTCATGGTTTTCAATATCCTTGTTAAGCCAAGTTTCAGATAATATTATAAAATCAAAATCGTTACTTATTATAAAATTACACAGCAAAATGTTTTTGTTCCTAACACTTCGAAAGTTAGCATAAAATAAAGTAAATGTAGAATACGACTTATCTAAACAATTATCGACTTTTACTGATTCAGCTTTGTTGGCTTCTTTATTGTTCGTTTCCCGGGTTTTGAGGCCATACTTCTTCTCCCCCGCTGTCCACAACATTTAGTAATGATACATCGTTTTTTGTTATTGTATCTTCTCTCGATAAATTCCTTATAATATCGTGGTCAGAAGTAGATGGCTTCCGCTCCTGGTTGTTCTTTAGCTTTTTTGCTTTTGCCAACTTTCGTTGGAGAAATGTTTTGTCACGTCCAATAAATATGCTATGAAAATTCGGATTCTCACCTTTCCTTTTATTGATGGCCTCGATCTGCATATTTGTTGGCCTCTTTGATAACTTTATAACCACCGGTCTTGGACGATCGGATGGTTTTCCAACCTTGAAACATTTAGCGATGTCAGCATGCGTCTCATCCTTGATCAGGACGTTTAATTTCTCGACATCTTTCACATCAGCATTTTCATCAAGGTTAAATAAAATTATCTGTTCTTGTTTGCTAATCCGCGCTGATACTTCATTCGCTAATATGTTAATTATTTCTTCCCCTGATGTTTTATTCTTGATTGGCGTATCGTCTTCCACTATTATTTCAGCCAACTCAACCCATGCGCATTCGTTTCATGCTTACTGGCGACTCATCAGTAGGAGCCGGTATTACGCCCTTTAACCACTATATATTTGGTAGAAGAATGTGGAATAAAAGGACGGTACAATCTCCTAGACGAATGTGTAAACCTGTAATAGTGAAGCTAACGTAATCTAAAGTCAACGACAATGCGACTTCAATGCTAACTCACACTATATAATATATATACCGAGTCTGTAAAGGATACTAACACTATGGCTATTGTGTTAGTAACTGATACCTTTTTTGAAATCGATGAGTACCGGATACTAACACTATGGTTTCCGAGTCGGTACATGATACAAACCTGATGGATATAAATTTATGCTTAAAGTTCACCCAAATTGAGAATTACAACAATTTCCGAACACCTGTTACTCCAGTTAAACCATACACTCTGGCCTTCATCGATATCAGTTATCACATTTCGCGGTAAGCATGACATCATTCAATTCAATATATTACAGTTAAATACTGTTTGTTGCGAAGAGCTAATATATATGCAAGTATGTATTAGGTTTTGCGAACCTAGTAACAAATTAGTTCAGTTGTGACCAGAAGGATAAACCAAAGGCAGCATGAACGGAAAGTATAATCTCATGCTGCCTTTGGTTTATCCTTCTGGTCACAACTGAACTAATTTGTTACTAGGTTCGCAAAACCTAATACATACTTGCATATATATTAGCTCTTCGCAACAAACAGTATTTAACTCAATTCATGGCTGAACATCTATCTGTAATTTTTCTAACTTCGTATGTAAGGCTTCAGTCAATTCTACAATTTGTGCGCATAAAGTTTCATTTTTCTTTTCCGCTAATTCCAATTTCGCCGTATAGGCATCAACGTCTGTTTCCAGTTTTGACATTCTATTCTTAATACGATTGTTCTCATCCTTCAACGCCTTCACAGAGTTCTGAAGGTCCGAAACGATTTTCTCAATATCGGTATGCGACAAAATCGGAGCCATTTCAAACCGCGCGCCGTGAGTTTCAAAATTCGAAAAAAATGTACATTATATATATATATATATATATATATATATATATATATATATATATTGAAGCTGTTAAATTAAATATCGAAATAGGAGTATTTTTAAACGTGTTGTAGTGCCAGACTTTAGATTATACATGTCTCATATTCCGGCTCAATTTCCAAAAATTACCATGTTACATATAAAAAACAGCGCATACTCAGTTAATAATAAATCTATTAAAGCTTCAAGCAATATAATAAAATTAACGATGAAATGAACATAATTTTTTAATAATAAGAAAAATAAAAGGCTACATCACGGCTACCTGATATTTTCCAAGGTCGTTGCGATTCTTCCATCTTGTACAAAATTGATGTTTGTTTGTGAAGCGAATCAGAATATAATCCCTTATAAAACACAAGACCATATTAAATTTCGGTGTACAGGAAAGTTTGGTTTTAATTTATTTAGGTACGCATGAATGTATTTTCATTTGTACGCATGTATGCATGTACGTTTCACGTGAATATTCATATGCTCGATTTTTTCATAGAAGGATTGTTTGGCGATTTAATTATTTATGTATGTAGTTATACGTTTATATTCATATATAAGCGCATGTATATATGTATGTATGTATGTATGTATGTATGTGTGTATGTGTTATTATGTGCGTATTCATGTAGATATTTATATATGTACATGTATTTATGTATGTATATATGTATGTATGTATGTATGTATGTATGTATGTTTTTATGTATATATGTATGTATATATTTATGTATGTATGTATGTATGT
>JAQBSW010010517.1:0-23912 GCA_029291075.1 Eudiplozoon nipponicum | reverse complement strand
TTGTTTTATTGTATTGCTTATATGTGTATATGTGGCGAAAGCTGCAAACAGTTAATGTTCGTGACTGCATAGAAACTGTGCAGCCGACATTTCCAGTCAAGTTCAATGTATGCGAGACTGCTAGAGGTGAGAGCCGCATATCTAAATTTGATTGCCATATATATTCAATGCGGTTTGATCCTCGATAGTCAGTTTGCCGTCGTACTCTGATGATGATCATGGAAGGTCGAAACGCGTCAGTGCGTTGCGGCTGGCGGTAGTTTTGTTATGTTGTTCGACGACTGGTTAAATACAATGGGATTGGTGTTTACTTCAAGCTCGCAAACTTGATTTAAAGAATTGTTACCACCACCCGCGCAATCAATTATTGTTTTATTGTTTAACCGACAATGATAACATGAATTTAAAAATTAAAGACTCCAAAAATTATTTAAATGTTTTTACAATAATGGTTTGCATAAACGATCAGTAAAAAATTCAAACATATAATTAAATATATATGAAAATCAAATTTAGATATGCGGCTCTCACCTCTAGCAGTCTTGCATACATTGAACTTGACTGGAAATGTCGGCTGCACAATTTCTATGCAGTCACGAACATTAACTGTTTGCAGCTTTCGCCACATATACATATATAGGCAATACAATTTAACAATAATTGATTGCGCGGGTGGTGGTAACAATTCTTTAAATCAAGTTTGCGAGCTTGAAGTAAACACCAATCCCATTGTATTTAACCAGTCGTCGAACAACATAACAAAACTACCGCCAGCCGCAACGCACTGACGCGTTTCGACCTTCCATGATCATCATCAGAGTACGACGGCAAACTGACTATCGAGGATCAAACCGCATTGAATATATATGGAAATCAAATTTAGATATGCGGCTCTCACCTCTAGCAGTCTTGCATACATTGAACTTGACTGGAAATGTCGGCTGCACAATTTCTATGCAGTCACGAACATTAACTGTTTGCAGCTTTCGCCACATATACATATATAGGCAATACAATTTAACAATAATTGATTGCGCGGGTGGTGGTAACAATTCTTTAAATCAAGTTTGCGAGCTTGAAGTAAACACCAATCCCATTGTATTTAACCAGTCATCGAACAACATAACAAAACTACCGCCAGCCGCAACGCACTGACGCGTTTCGACCTTCCATGATCATCATCAGAGTACGACGGCAAACTGACTATCGAGGATCAAACCGCATTGAATATATATGGAAATCAAATTTAGATATGCGGCTCTCACCTCTAGCAGTCTCGCATACATTGAACTTGACTGGAAATGTCGGCTGCACAATTTCTATGCAGTCACGAACATTAACTGTTTGCAGCTTTCGCCACATATACATATATAGGCAATACAATTTAACAATAATTGATTGCGCGGGTGGTGGTAACAATTCTTTAAATCAAGTTTGCGAGCTTGAAGTAAACACCAATCCCATTGTATTTAACCAGTCGTCGAACAACATAACAAAACTACCGCCAGCCGCAACGCACTGACGCGTTTCGACCTTCCATGATCATCATCAGAGTACGACGGCAAACTGACTATCGAGGATCAAACCGCATTGAATATATATGGAAATCAAATTTAGATATGCGGCTCTCACCTCTAGCAGTCTCGCATACATTGAACTTGACTGGAAATGTCGGCTGCACAATTTCTATGCAGTCACGAACATTAACTGTTTGCAGCTTTCGCCACATATACATATATAGGCAATACAATTTAACAATAATTGATTGCGCGGGTGGTGGTAACAATTCTTTAAATCAAGTTTGCGAGCTTGAAGTAAACACCAATCCCATTGTATTTAACCAGTCGTCGAACAACATAACAAAACTACCGCCAGCCGCAACGCACTGACGCGTTTCGACCTTCCATGATCATCATCAGAGTACGACGGCAAACTGACTATCGAGGATCAAACCGCATTGAATATATATGGAAATCAAATTTAGATATGCGGCTCTCACCTCTAGCAGTCTCGCATACATTGAACTTGACTGGAAATGTCGGCTGCACAATTTCTATGCAGTCACGAACATTAACTGTTTGCAGCTTTCGCCACATATACATATATAGGCAATACAATTTAACAATAATTGATTGCGCGGGTGGTGGTAACAATTCTTTAAATCAAGTTTGCGAGCTTGAAGTAAACACCAATCCCATTGTATTTAACCAGTCGTCGAACAACATAACAAAACTACCGCCAGCCGCAACGCACTGACGCGTTTCGACCTTCCATGATCATCATCAGAGTACGACGGCAAACTGACTATCGAGGATCAAACCGCATTGAATATATATGGAAATCAAATTTAGATATGCGGCTCTCACCTCTAGCAGTCTTGCATACATTGAACTTGACTGGAAATGTCGGCTGCACAATTTCTATGCAGTCACGAACATTAACTGTTTGCAGCTTTCGCCACATATACATATATAGGCAATACAATTTAACAATAATTGATTGCGCGGGTGGTGGTAACAATTCTTTAAATCAAGTTTGCGAGCTTGAAGTAAACACCAATCCCATTGTATTTAACCAGTCGTCGAACAACATAACAAAACTACCGCCAGCCGCAACGCACTGACGCGTTTCGACCTTCCATGATCATCATCAGAGTACGACGGCAAACTGACTATCGAGGATCAAACCGCATTGAATATATATGGAAATCAAATTTAGATATGCGGCTCTCACCTCTAGCAGTCTTGCATACATTGAACTTGACTGGAAATGTCGGCTGCACAATTTCTATGCAGTCACGAACATTAACTGTTTGCAGCTTTCGCCACATATACATATATAGGCAATACAATTTAAACAATAATTGATTGCGCGGGTGGTGGTAACAATTCTTTAAATCAAGTTTGCGTGCTTGAAGTAAACACCAATCCCATTGTATTTAACCAGTTATCGAACAACATAACAAAACTACCGCCAGCTGCAACGCACTGACGCGTTTCGACCTTCCATGATCATCATCAGAGTACGACGGCAAACTGACTATCGAGGATCAAACCGCATTGAATATATATGGAAATCAAATTTAGATATGCGGCTCTCACCTCTAGCAGTCTTGCATACATTGAACTTGACTGGAAATGTCGGCTGCACAATTTCTATGCAGTCACGAACATTAACTGTTTGCAGCTTTCGCCACATATACATATATAGGCAATACAATTTAAACAATAATTGATTGCGCGGGTGGTGGTAACAATTCTTTAAATCAAGTTTGCGAGCTTGAAGTAAACACCAATCCCATTGTATTTAACCAGTCGTCGAACAACATAACAAAACTACCGCCAGCCGCAACGCACTGACGCGTTTCGACCTTCCATGATCATCATCAGAGTACGACGGCAAACTGACTATCGAGGATCAAACCGCATTGAATATATATGGAAATCAAATTTAGATATGCGGCTCTCACCTCTAGCAGTCTCGCATACATTGAACTTGACTGGAAATGTCGGCTGCACAATTTCTATGCAGTCACGAACATTAACTGTTTGCAGCTTTCGCCACATATACATATATAGGCAATACAATTTAACAATAATTGATTGCGCGGGTGGTGGTAACAATTCTTTAAATCAAGTTTGCGAGCTTGAAGTAAACACCAATCCCATTGTATTTAACCAGTCGTCGAACAACATAACAAAACTACCGCCAGCCGCAACGCACTGACGCGTTTCGACCTTCCATGATCATCATCAGAGTACGACGGCAAACTGACTATCGAGGATCAAACCGCATTGAATATATATGGAAATCAAATTTAGATATGCGGCTCTCACCTCTAGCAGTCTCGCATACATTGAACTTGACTGGAAATGTCGGCTGCACAATTTCTATGCAGTCACGAACATTAACTGTTTGCAGCTTTCGCCACATATACATATATAGGCAATACAATTTAACAATAATTGATTGCGCGGGTGGTGGTAACAATTCTTTAAATCAAGTTTGCGAGCTTGAAGTAAACACCAATCCCATTGTATTTAACCAGTCGTCGAACAACATAACAAAACTACCGCCAGCCGCAACGCACTGACGCGTTTCGACCTTCCATGATCATCATCAGAGTACGACGGCAAACTGACTATCGAGGATCAAACCGCATTGAATATATATGGAAATCAAATTTAGATATGCGGCTCTCACCTCTAGCAGTCTCGCATACATTGAACTTGACTGGAAATGTCGGCTGCACAATTTCTATGCAGTCACGAACATTAACTGTTTGCAGCTTTCGCCACATATACATATATAGGCAATACAATTTAACAATAATTGATTGCGCGGGTGGTGGTAACAATTCTTTAAATCAAGTTTGCGAGCTTGAAGTAAACACCAATCCCATTGTATTTAACCAGTCGTCGAACAACATAACAAAACTACCGCCAGCTGCAACGCACTGACGCGTTTCGACCTTCCATGATCATCATCAGAGTACGACGGCAAACTGACTATCGAGGATCAAACCGCATTGAATATATATGGAAATCAAATTTAGATATGCGGCTCTCACCTCTAGCAGTCTCGCATACATTGAACTTGACTGGAAATGTCGGCTGCACAATTTCTATGCAGTCACGAACATTAACTGTTTGCAGCTTTCGCCACATATACATATATAGGCAATACATTTTAACAATAATTGCTTGCGCGGGTGGTGGTAACAATTCTTTAAATCAAGTTTGCGACCTTGAAGTAAACACCAAACCCATCGAATTTAACCATTCTTCGAACAACATAACCAAACTACCGCCAGCCGCAACGCACTGACACGTTTCGACCTTCCATGATCATCATCAGAGTACGACGGCAAACTGACTATCGAGGATCAAACCGCATTGAATATATATGAAAATCAAATTTAAATATGCGGCTCTCACCTCTAGCAGTCTCGCGTACATTGAAACTGACTGAAAATGTCGGCTGCACAATTTCTATTGGTCTTTACTTCAAGGTCCCAAACTTGATTTAAAGAATTGTTACCACCACCCGCGCAATCAATTATTGTTAAATTGATGCTTATTAGTTTGCAGAAATTTAAACGTTAGCGTATATATTACAATATATTTACGAAATCAATACCGACAACCCAAATCCATGAACAATTTCAAGAATCAGCAGTTGACCTTATACCATAGTTTTGGATCACAACCATATAATCGGCTGTGTGGAAGTGAATTATCAATAGTCAGAGGCCGCTAGATATCAAGATAATGGGAGTTGTGAGTTTATAAATAAGGATAGTAGAAGTAAACATTATGGCTTCTATTAGCTTGGATGCTTTTTAGGTTAAGATTATACAATAATAATATATGCAACCTCATAAGAGTGGATGTTTTCTAGAATTTCTTATTGACCGCGACTGCTGCTATTCCGTTGCACAGAATAAACCAGATCGCTCAGTCTAATGAGTCTTGCAGAGTGAATAAGCATAAAATAATTTATATGCGATTCTAGTGCAAGACTAATAGCGGAATGAACTCGGCGGAAAGTAATTAAAGTCTGTACTAATTGAATACATTTGATTAAAGATTGGATATTGGCTGATAAATGTCTCAGTTCCATCGGGTGTAGTAAAATGTCAAACTCACATGAACGAGGTTCAAAGTTAGGGAAAACCACTGTCTTTACCCATTTTGAACCAGAGCAGAACACGCAAAATGCGCACTATGGAATTCCTGCTGGTTGTGGTAGTCGTCTTGTGTAATTTTAGACTAAGAATTGCTCAACCATTGGTTTTTTGAGTGTTGGGACTCTTGCCTCACGATCTTTTTAATCTTAAACGATGGGAAATCTGCACTAGCTGGGTATTTACGTTTAAATCCAGGAGATCATAATTTCTTTGCAAAGTGCTTAGTGTAAATCAGGAAAATCAGCTATTTCCGATCATATATTGCAAATGGAGCACCCAGAAATTTAGGCCAATTTCGCAATTCTACACAAAGAAAAATTAGAAAAATTATTATTTATATATGACGCTCTTTATATAAAACAAAGCGCCCGGCCTAATCATTCAAAAGTTTCATCAAAACGATATTCTAACCGACTGGCCATGAATCACAAAACCAAAAAAAACAATTTACAAGCATCCAGGCAAAGCCAAACTCACACTCGATTCAACAGACGAACGGATTGGCAGCAAACTGAAGAAGAAAAATCAGCTGCACATACTGTATCAAAGTCACTGTTAGCAACGACAGAAATTTCAAAACGTTGTAAGCAACATACTGCAGTCCGCGCATCTTGCACCGTTAACAAGTAGGAAGAACAAAAAATAGACAACACGCGGGAAAATAACATCCGTATACGTAACAGCCAACAATGCGAAAAAGTGACCAACTTTTAATCCATTAATACAATAATGACCAAATCTCAGTCATCAATTTGTGATACAACGAGAAAGACCTCTAAACGCAAGTATACACACACATACAAATACGCATATACATATTCTTATAAGCCCAAACAATAAATAAACGTATAACCGGGTCAAACTAGTTGTCACCCTCATGATCATATGAAAACCCAGGATGTATATAAACGACAGATTTATATATATATATATATATGATACATATATATACATATATATATATATATATAAGATAAGCATAAGCCGCGAATGGCAGACAAAACCCGTACCTCCAGTACAATTGCAGCAATCTCAAATTCCCGGTATACGTAATGTCACCATGTGTGCAGAATTAAACAAAAATTGATTGCGTGGGTGGTGGTAACAATTCTTTAAATCAAGTTTGCAATCTTGAAGTAAACACCAATTTTGCTTTCCATATATATGCAATGCGGTTTGATCCTCGCTAATCAGTTTTTTGTCGTACTCTGATGATGATCATAAAAGGTCGAAACGCGTCAGTGCGTTGCGACTGGCGGTAGTTTTCTTATGTTGCTCGACGACTGGTTAAATACAATGGGATTGGTGTTTACTTCAAGATTGCAGACATGATTTAAAGTAGTGTGCAGAATGTTAGTTGGAGGGAGAGAGCAAAAATTTCTAAATTGATCAAATTATATATTTGCTACTATAATATTTATATAAATATATGACGTTTCTCCAAGTGAACGTATGTAAACCATATATGTGTACCTCTATATATATATATATATATATATATATGTGGTTATATTTTGTATGTTAATATATATCTATAAACGTGTATATATATATACAACATTATACATTCCCTATAAAACAAGTGCTACGTGGATACAATGATTATATACTTTCCGACAAATTTAATATCTCATTTATTCTTGCTATTCATATCTTATATATATATATATATATATATATATATATATATAATATACATGTACATAAATATTTATACATATATATATATATTTATATATATATATATATATATATATATATTATATATATAGAAATATAAGCAACAGTGTGATATTAGTGCATGTCAATCTTACATAATTCACGATGTGTACAGTAAATATATCAACATATATATTTAATTATTTTTAAACACGCCGTATATCAATATCCCTTTATAAATCTGTGTATTATCTAATGAATACTGATTTTAAGAAAGATTAAGATAGAGGGAATTATAAATTTTAAAAATTCTTTGTAATTCTCATTAAGTTTCCCATAATCGGGGTATCATACTCAGGTTTATAATTAACTGCGGTTCATTCCCTTCACGTTTTCTGATCCTAGATAATGCTTAATTAAATATTTGGCCTAATGACTTTTCTACTGATGTTACATTTATTACGTCATTGCCAGATTTTATTTAAATCGGCTCTCTAATTAGCCTAGATACTCTGTGGCATATCGGGATTCGTTTACATCCATCCCAGTTTATTTCATAACCTGATTCCCTTGAATGACTGGCTAGATCTGATCTTTGAGTGTGTCCATATTTGCATGTCGTTTTGTGTTCCATTCTACACACCTATTTCGGCCGCATTGCTTCGTCTGTTTACATGAGCTCATAATCTTTGCAAGATATCGCATATATTCCTTAAGTGTTGAGGGATTCTATTGTTTTTTTGATTCCGTAACTTATTGCCAATAGTAAGTGATTGTCCTAAAACTATTTGGATTTGGTATTTAGCTGCTATTATTCTAATTTTTCTGCTTAATCTAGAATCAGATGTTGGAATAACTTTGCGTTTTTCTGTTCTGTTTCCTTCTTTACTTGGTTTACTTTTTTGCTCTTATATCTCAATAACATCTTCGTTAAAATCTCTATTATAATTTTCAGATAGCCGTTTATTTTAAATATTTCCTTTAGTCTCATCAATTCCTTATCTCTGTATTTCGAATCCACTACTTAGAGACTCCTTAATATCATGGATATAAGAATGCCCATTTTCATTCCATATTGGTGGTTTGAGAAGAAATTAAGGAGAATTGCCGAGTAAGTATCTTTCTCATAATACCTATTTCTAATCTGTGTCCATTCCGCTTTGCATTTCATCTAGAAAGGGTAATTCATCATTATTTCCTTTTCTAATGTAAATTTTAATTCGACTTGATGGTTAGCTAATTCTAGAAATACATCTAACTTATTTTCATCATGATTCAAAATTAAAAACATATCATCCAGGAATCTCGCAAACAAGTCTTGATTGAGAGGAGATTTTAACAACAGATTTTTTCCAAATTATAATGCATGTGCATAATAGCGACCGGAACTGCTAGTAGTTGTCCCTTAGGGACACCATTAAATTGTTCTTAAAATCCTTTTCTGAGCATAAAGTAGGTAGATGACATACAAATAATTAACATTGCCATAATACTTCTTAACTTTATTTTACTACTTTCTATTTTCTCTGGAAACTCTGTTGGACAACTTTTCACACTTTCTAATGCTGCTTGCACAGGGACTTTAGTATACATCGATACATCATCCAGGTTTGCCATTCTATCACTCGCCATAAAATTGTATCGACTAACAATTTCAATAAAATGATATGTGCTCTTTAAAGTATTATCTAAATATGTATTTTTTCTAACTTTTTTGCATAGAAATTTAAACATTCTATAAGTTGGTGAGTTGTGAACATTTACAATTAATCTAAGTGGATTACCTTACTTATAAATCTTCACTAAACCATAATCTCTCGGAGGGATTGTATCACGTTTTATTAACGAATTCCAATTTCTGAATCTGACTCCTACGTCTCAATCATTTGATTGATTATTATCTTAACTTCCTCTTGCAACTTGTCCGTTTGGTATTTATTTATTTTATTATAAACCACGACATTGTGTAATTGCTCATACACTTTATTATCATAATCTGACCGGTTCATTAATAATGTTGCGCCACCTTTATCCGCCTTAAGTCATGTAACTTCATTGGATAATAATTCCGCTCTTAAGCATTTCCATTTATTATTCGTCTTTAACTCTCTTTTTGTATGCTCTAATACCACTTTGGCGACATCCAATTAAAACTTAGTTTTATCTTTATCTGTGTTGAGGCCCCTAACCTATTCGAGTCTGAGAGCCCCATAGATGCCAGATTGCTTGAAGTCCTCAAATTCACAGTAGAGTTTGATATGCTTATATTTCCATTTACATCTCCTAGGTTCAATTCCGCCATGTCCTGCACTAACCTACTTGTGTCCTCAAATTTAATATCGGTTCCCATATCTTATTGGTCTAATAAGTAAATCTACACTTAATGTTAGGCAACCGGAATGCGAAAGTAGAATCGTATTAATTCCCGAACAAATAATCTGGAAGGAGATATACGTGAAGAAAAGAAATATCAAATTACCTGTTCCATAATGTCTCTTTTATAATATTAGAACAAAAGGCAATTATAGCAGGAATGTATTCGTGTTACTATAGAAAATTGTAAAAGGCAGCAGACCAAAATAAATACGACCAGTAAAGGTACGAGACACTCGAAAACTGAAAAATGGCGCACAATTCAAAGTCAAGTATTTAAACAAAGAATGTTCTGGAAAATAAAAAGAAAAAATTCTTTTTAAATAAAATTCGTTACAATCAGCCATGGTAGTTTAAATTTATCAGTCAATGTTATTTTACATATGGCGGAGGATTTAACTTCCTCCACATACACCACCTTCTAAAAAAAGACGGCTAGTAATAGACGTAATCATAATTCTTCGGCTGACGTGGCACTCTTCCAGAACGAGTTGTGCATAATGGCGCCCCTGAAGTCGTCATCTCTACCGGTACAGTATTCATTGGTTCTTTCAAATCATCTAGTATTGACAAATAGTTTTCATGCTGTCATTCAGTAGAATAAGATTTTCCTATATTAGACAACGTGTCTTCTGAGTTCTGCATTTCATTATGTGCCTGTATGGTGGGATTGCACACATCAGATTCGCCCATAGAACGACTGTCATTCGATGCATCTGTTAATTCAGTGATATTGTCTATCCAGATAAACTGGAGAATGCAACGATCCAACGTAACACAATCCTCAATGCCATTTATTAATATGATGACATTTTTGTCAGTCATTCTCTTGACCTTGTATGGTCCTTTATAAAATGGTGTAATGCAGTTCTTCCTATTTTCATTATTTATATACACATGCGAAACCGATTTTAGATCAGAGGACACATAGCATTTGGTTTTTGCTTTTCTAGTCTTGGTCGGAGCTGAACGACACATCTTATCTCTAAGTGCTCCTACGAACCAATCTACATCACTAGAAGCCCAATCAAGACTACTTGGAGTTTCTATTAGAAGATCTCCAGCCAACCTTAATGGTTCTCCATAAACCAGTTCTGCTATGGAAGTACCTAATTGTGCCCTATATCTGTTGCGCATGGCGAGTAGTACTATAGGAAGATCGTGTATCCAGCTTGTTCCACTAGTACAGCTTAATGCAGCTTTCAGTTCACGATGCAGCCTTTCTACCATCCCATTCGCTCGTGGGTTATACGCGCTTGTATGTAATACAGTGGTTCCGATGATGTTGAGGGATCTTATGAAAAGCTCGGACATAAATTGACTGTCGCGATCACTAATGACCTTTTCCGGAACACCATAACGCGATATCCAATTATGTAGAAACGCGAACAAGTCTTCTTGCGCTGTCATGTCTCTTAAAATCGCTACTTCAAATTGACGACTAAATCTATCTACCATGGTCAGCAAGTATTTGTTCCCATTAACTTCAGGCATCTCAACAATGTCTATGTGTACGTGTCTGAACCGTCCAATTGGTATCCCAATATTATTTATCTCGGTTCTGGTATGTCTCCACACCTTACACGTTTGACACTCGGCACAGGCTCTTAACCATACCCGTATGTCTTTAGACATGTGCGGCCATACGTATCTGTCGTTGATCAATCGAATGGTGGCTTTAATGGATGGATAACCCATGTCATGTAACACTTGGATAATCTTGGCCCGTAACTCCAACGGCACATATGGTCGTGGTTGAGTTCTAGATGTTTCGCATAACAACCACTTGCCACTTATGAGCTTACGAACATATCCTGGTCTTTTGGACAAAACTAATGTTATGGTATCCGATCCTTGCGCTTCCTCGATTTGACTAACTAAATCAGGCATAGAATTGTCTAAATTCTTCAACGGACCTTGAAATATCAGTTCGACATCAGCTTCATTCAGTCGGCTAAGTGCGTCGGCTACCACATTCTCCTTACCAGCAATATGAGACACAGTGAAATCGAACTCTGCTAACCGTGTTATTTGGGAATTCACTCTACGAGAGTAATTAAGCCTAGCTGTTTTACCAAGTATGCTGATCAGCGGCTCATGATCGGTCAATAACTTAAACTTATGTCCGTCTAAAAAATCCTCGAAGTGTAGCACTGCGGCATACACTGCTAGAAGCTCTTTGCCAAACGTATCATAACGTTTTTCTCGATCATCTGTGATTAGCTCGAAAGGTTTTTCCCAATCTACAGGTGCTAATGTGGTTACGTCACTTAACATTTCCTTGGCCTTTTGGAAATTTTCTCGTGCTCTTTTCACGAGTGAGGTGGCGTGTTAACGATCCAATTATTCCGGCTAGACCTGGAATAAATCGACGGTAATAGCTGATCATGCCCAAGAACATTCGCAATTGGCGTATGGTTCGGGGCTCCGTTACGTCCTTTATGGCTTGGATCTTATCTTCCAAAGGTTTAATTCCGTCTTTGGATAGTATATGACCAAGGTATTTAACTGAAGAGCAACCGATATTACTATTATTAGGTTTGACCACTAATCAATATTGTTCCAGCCTGGTCAAAACCGTTTCCAAATGCGTACGATGTTCATTTCGTGAGCGACTAAATATTATTATGTCGTCTATATATACTCTCGCAAATGGACATTCTGAAGGATTTCTTCAGCCAAACGCTGGAATGTCTGACTGGCATTTTTCAAACCAAAAGGCATTCGAAGAAATTCATGCGATCCCCCTCCTGGAAATCTGACTGCGGTGAGTGGTATCGAACTTTCCTCCATTGGTACCTGATAGTACGCTTTCTGGAGATCTAAAGTTGAATAAACCTCATATCCCATTATATCTCGGAGTAAAGTACTCTGGTTAGGAAGAGGATAAGAATCACCCTTCGTCACTGAGTTTAATAGACGATAATTCCACAAACCCTCCATTGACCCGGTTCAGGTTTGGGAACTACCACTATTGGGGAAGCAAAATTGGAATTTGACCTTCTACAAATCCCCTCTTCGCGCAATTGGTGAAATTCGGACAAAGCAACCTGTTGCTTGTGTTGTGCCAATGGTTGCGCCTTTGGTGAACAAGGCAACGGAGCCACCAATTCTATTTAGTGTTCTACTCCTGTCTTCAAACCTATCCTTTTGGCACTGAAAGTTTGAAACACTGCTAGGTGCTTCTCGATTATATCGGCAATGTCATGTGCAACTGTTGGGCGAGGTTAGAGGACTGTTCTAACTGCCGACGTGTTAGACTCAGTAGGTATTGATATCCCTACGCCTTCTGCGATAGTCCTAGCCTTGGGGTCTAATGTCAGCTTGAAATGTCAAGAAATCCATGCCAATTATATGGTCCTTGACATCGGCTACTAGAAAATTCCATAGGAAGGAAGATTTCTGGCCTAACGTTACCAACATTTCTTTCATCCCTTTCACCCCTAACGGACTACCGTTAGCGGCCCATAGTTGATAATCAAATGTGGGGCAATCTGCTTCCACCACGTCTGACCTAACTATGCTTAACTCAGCACCCGTATCGATAAGAAATTCTAATCCAGTTTATTCATCTTTAATAATGAACTTGTTGCTGGACAATCCGGCAATGTTTTCCAGATCTCTGCTTAGTAAGAATCTGACCCTCTTGCCTTCTTCTTCGGTGCTATTTGATCTAGTCGCATCTTTTGCTTTGAGTATGCCTTTTAAAAGCATATCTGGGAGCCTTTGCAATGGAACCCCCCCTACGGCTCCTACTAGCGGGGGTTTTGTCCTTTTCCCGGTGATGGATTTCTCTCTCCCGGTTTAGTGCTTCCTTTCCATTTGGGTCCACCTAATCGCGGGTATATTCAATTTTCACCTTGGCACTTCGCACTGCGTCCGTATTCGCAATGTGCCTTACACCATTTGCGTGGCCCTTCGAAGCGTTGACGCGAGTGACTCCCTCGACATCTATTATACCTATCCTGATTCTGAAGTTGTGCAATATCACTACGTAAGCTAGCAACTTCTCTACATAAGAAGCGTAAGGTTTCTTGTATAGTCAGGTTGTTTTCGGTTTCTGCCCTGACTGGCTGCATCGTGACAGAATCTGCTATTACAGCATGTACTTGTGGTTCCTGCTGTTTATACACGCCATCTAACCCTCTGAGTTTAGTTGGCTAATCAATGCTCATTGTATCAAATACTTCCAATGTTGTTCTAAGCCTAATTGGTAGCTCAGCTTTGAAAATAGAGTTGACTACATCTCTAGATATATTCAACCTGAAAGCTTTTGTGCAAAGGCGTTCATAAAATTCGGACGGTAGTTGACGCCTCATTTTTTCTAAGCGTAATAGTTCGCACATTTGCGCTGATCTTCCAGGCTGATATCTCTGTTGAATTTCAGCCATTAATAACTCAAATGCATTGTACGGCTTTTCTTCTACAGTTCTGTCTCTGAAATTTTCCAAGGCATTTCGGAAATTTTCAGGCAATGCCATCCATGCTGCAACAAATTTCTCCATAGGATTTACGATATTATAAGCACTAAATATCATTTGGGCATCTCCTACCTAACTTGAATGTTTTTTTGAATTGTACTGCGGCAGACTTAAAATTCTTGGACTGGCGCGGTCGCCAAATTTTGTTGAGGCCCCTAACCTATTCGAGTCTGAGAGCCCTATAGTTGCCAGATCGCTGGAAGTCCTAAAATTCACAGTAGAGTCTGATAGGCTTATATTTCTATTTACATCTCCTAGGTTCAATTCCGCCATGTCCTGCACTAACCTACTTGTGTCCTCAAATTTAATATCGGTTCCCATATCTTATTGGTTTAACAAGTAAATCGACACTTAATGTTAGGCAATCGGAATGCGAAAGTAGAATCGTATTAATTCCCGAACAAATAATCTGGAAGGAGATATACGTGAACAACAGAAATATCAAATTACCTGTTCCAGAACGTCTCTTTTATAATATTAGAACAAAAGGCAATTATAGCAGGAATGTATTAGTGAGATGTATTCCTTTTTACTAAAGAAAATTGTAAAAGGCAGCGGACCAAAATAAATATGACCAGTAAAGGTACGAGACACTCGAAAACTGAAAAATGGCGCACAATTCAAAGTCAAGTATTTAAACAAAGAATGTCCTGGTAAGTAAAAAGTATGTAATTCTTTTTAAATAAAATTCGTTACAATCAGCCATGGTGGTTTAAATTTATCAGTCAATGTTATTTTACATATGGCGGAGGATTTAACTTCCTCCACATCTGCGAGGAACTGGAAAATCTGCAATAATTTCATTCTTTGGTATGTATTCGATAGGGACTGTGCTGTTTAGTCCAAGACTAGAATTTGCTTCTGGCTATCCTTGAGATCGATTAAAGATAAATTAACCAACCGTTCAGAAATGGCAGAATCAATTTGTTTATTTCTAAAAGGGCAATGAATTCCCAGGTTAGCTAGTTTCTTCCCATGTTTATGTTTAACGTTTTCAATTTCTTTATCCCTAACATTGCCTGTAAACTCTTCAAATTATTTAATGTCCAACATGTGTAATTTATACACTAATATAGATCTTCTTTAAATCAAGTTTGCGAGCTTGAAGTAAACACCAATCCCATTGTATTTAAACGTGTCAGTGCGTTGCGACTGGCGGTAGATTTGTTATGTTGTTCGACGACTGGTTAAATAAAATGGGATTGGTGTTTTCTTCAAGCTCGCAAACTTGATTTAAAGAATTGTTACCACCATCCGCGCAATCATTTATTGTCTAATACAGATTTTATTTTAGTCTTATCTCTAATCAGTTGAAATTTTCGTTTATTTGGTTTGTTATCGATATTAACTGTAAACAAAACTCATGCTTAATAGTATTTCCTGCTTCTTCCCACAAAAGTGAAGATTAAAAGCTAAAATATTTTGGAACAACATTAAATTTTCCACTTGCCCAATAATCTGCATTTTCTTCATTTTGTACTGATTCATTAGTTTGGCGCCTGTATCATCATAATTTTCTGTCAGATATTTCTGGCTCAAGTAGTTCTTTAATTAAACAAACATTGGTTGCGCGGGCGGTGATAACAATCATTGTAATCAAGGTTGCGGTCTTGATATAAGCACCTGTCCAATTAATTATTTATGTCAGTATAAACTAAGAATTGTACAGTGTATAAAGGGCTATTGCCTGTTCTATTCTTAGTTTATACTGACATATGTAAGTAATTAATGAGTCAGGTGCTTATATAAAGACCGCAACCTTGATTATAATAATAGATCTTTAATAAGTTGCTTCCTCTCTTTTTGGGAGGATTAAAATGTAGAACGAGAAAATATTTTCCTCCTCTAAATATTCAGTACAAAAACAGCCGTAGCTGTGTTTCTTCCAAATTTTAAATGAATATTGTAAGAAAGAACAGTTAATTAGCTTAATAATTTTAGCAATGGCGAGTCTATGCACCACATCTTATTGAAATCAACTTTCACATGTATTGGACATAATTCCTGGGGTCACATCGTTCGTATCAAAGTTTTGTTAATTGGCTCGTCTCTCTAGTTGTACAGCAACAAGATTGGCGTCACTGATGTTGCCAAATGTTGGTGAAGACAATCCAATAATCAGCGTAGGTGATGACAGCAGACAGCACGCACACATAACGCAAAGCAGAAGGCAAGCGCGACAACTCCACTGCATGGCAAATTTACCGTGCTTAAATAACCATGTCATAGAAATATATGTCTACTTGCACACTATTGGTTAACGGCAAGTTTCGATTTTTTCTCATTGATGCAGCGCAAATCGAATTGAATTTAATTTACGCAATATATCGGCAATTTATTTGTGTAGTTACATCACTTTACTCTCTGAAAAAAAAGAAAAAAATTTCCTCTCTGCGAGGCTAGATAAAAAATGCATGACAGAGTTGGAACCAAGTTAAGCAAAAAAATAATGTACCATAAAAGCTGGGCTTATGTATGCTTGTTGGTTGCTTCAACAATGATATTGTAACACGCGGCTCCGAGTTACAACCCAGCGATGTTCGATTTTGACAAATATGGTGCTCTTTAAGGTCAAATAATCTAACTCTGTTCTTACACAATATTTCTCTTAACTGTGATCTTAGAAACAATCTCTGTTATTAATAGGGTTGTTTATTTATTATATACACCCGCGCTCGATACGCATGGAACATGCGGTGGATTATAGTGTCACAGCGGATTTATTTCATTCAGTTGGATTATTCGCAGTTTATGCAAGGGATTTACTGTTCGCATTTAACTATACCTATCCGAATTTCAGAGTACAATGGATTATTATAATTACATAAGTTAAACCATAGGAAACAGGGAACTAATTATTTCTGAATTTTTTTCATTGAAGTTTGTACACGATTTTAATCCATTTATCATCAGTGACGACTTTTACCAGTGATTATATTCATATCATCATGTATTTTCAATCGGTTACATATATTTATTGCAATTCAGATATTTGTAAAAGAACAATTGCTTGTGTGTAAGACATTAAACATTCATTTTGCTGCCGACTAGAGCACGGAAAATTTTGTTTAACTTTGACTTGTGCATAAGACAATCAACTTTGTAAACAACGTTCATTTTGCTGCCGTCTAGAGCACGGACAATTTTGTTTAACTGTGACTTGTGTGTAAAACATTCAACTTTGTAAACAGCGTTCATTTTGCTGCCGTCTAGAGCACGGAAATTTTGTTTGACTACGACTGGTGTTTAAGACATTCATTTGTGTTAAAATTTAAATTTATTGCCGTCTAGAGCACGGCACGTCTAGACAAGTGGTGGAAGAAACAACTTTACAGCTCACCTGCCCCAGAGAAACGGCTTATCACCTGACGAATGTCCGAATCACAATCCACTGCATCATCAGCCGGAACAAATGTCACGAATGAACGCCTCATCAGCCTGCTCGAGAACCTCACCTTCAGGCCAAATTTGGCCTCAGTCGATGCCGTCCATAATAGACGCGACCAGAGCAGGCGTGACCAGCGTCGAACACCGTCCGGGAATAGTGCAATGAGGTCGACGTCGAGAGGCAGGGTCACAGTTCCACAGTTACTGGCGGAGTGGTGTCCGAATCACCGCAGCTATGGCCACTCCACACGTTATTGCCTCAGAAACGGCTGCACATTCCCGCGCACAGACGCGACGTTCAAGTAAGCGCAGTCACCCTCAACAACTCAGGAAGATCCGCCCATGGAAGATTCGGAAAACTGCTGGGGTCAGCCTCCTCTGCGGCAGTAGAGGCTGAGCACCCCAAGATCGTTGGCCGCTCCACGTCTGATGGCTCGAAGCACGTTGCTTTCGCGGTAGAGCGCAATCAAACTATTGTATTTACAGCGACGGCTCCAGTCAATTCATGCTTCAAACGCCCAAATGCCAGCAACCAGTCTCATCGTCAGTTGCCACTATCAACATCTTTTCTCATCCGTGACGCAACCTCTGGCGAATTATTTCTCATAGACACTGGATCAGATGTAAGCTTACTACGCCACAATTATTTCGAACCCACCCACCCAATCGACACCAGCAGTTTGACCTGCGCCAATGGCTCCAACATAGCGAAGTTTGGGGTACGAGTACACATCATCTTGTTCTCCAACTCAAAAAGATGTTTCAATTATCTTTTCATCATCGCCAACACGACAAGAAACATCATTGGACGTGACTTTCTCAAACACTTCGACCTGCACTCAGATTCACCGGAAGTGGCACTCACCAATATCACTATGTGCCTTTCGGTCTCACGAATGCCTCGCAAACATTCCAACGCGTTATGGATGAAATACTAGATGGTCTACCATTTGTAATTCCATATCTAGACGACATCCTGGTATTCTCCAACTCAATGTCCGATCATATACAACATATTGAGATCCTGCTCACACGTCTAGAAGACTATGGCCTCCGACTTCATGGCAACAAATGCGTCTTTGCACAGAAATCAATTGAATTCCTTGGTCATCAAATTTCCGAAGAAGGCATGACACCTATACCTACTAAGGTTCGTGCTATTCAAGATCTACAGCCTCCAACCACCGTTCGGGCATTACGACGATTCTTGGGCAAGATGAACTACTATTCTTGATTTGTACCCTGCCTTGCCAAGATTCTGGCACCTCTTCACAAATATCTCGTGCCAGAAAGCCGTTTCGTCAAGAAATCACAACCGATTCAGCTCAACGTGGACGACATGCAGGCTTACGAGGATGCCAAAAGGGCCCTATGCAAAGCGACCATGCTACATTCCCCGGATTGGTCTCAACCTTTTGAATTGATAACTGACGCATCCGAATTTGCCATAGGCGTAGTACTTCAACAATCCATTAATGGAATACACCAACCTATCGCTTTGTATTCGCAAAAAGTACAACCTCGCGAGCCGCGATATGATACGTTAGGAAAAGAATTACTCGCAATCTACCGGTCGATCCTACACTTCCACACTTATCTGTATGGCCGAAAGTTCAAGATCTACACTGACCATCTTCCTCTACTTCCGATGCTGAGAGGAAAGAAAGAGTATTTATATTCACGACGTGTCAACTCACAACTTACACGAATACACGAGTATGAATATGAAGTCACTTATGTCAAAGGATCAGAAAATGTGGTCGCAGACTCCCTAAGCCGTCCTGCAGATCTCTGTGCCTCATCATCATCATCATTTCCAGCCACACAAAAGTCAAGTGACTAATGTTTCACTGCCATATAACCATAAGGAGTAAAAAAAAAGTATATAAGTGAATTTAGATAAATTATTATTGAGATTTACGAGAGAGGGAGAGGGGTAGAGAGAGAAGGAAAACCTTGCTACTATAAGTAAATTTATCAGGATAACTCACAGAAATGAGGCAAACTAAACCTCTCCACAACACCATTATGGCCAAGTTAGCATTCGGGCATGGCGACATCAACAATGTGTCCTTCACTTATAAGCACTCAGGAATTGCAAGCAGCTCAGCAAGATGATCCATCACTTCGGACATTTGATGTCAATCGACTAAAAACACTTGATTATAATGGAACTCTGCTGCAGTGTGAAATAACTGGCGTGGGCCCTTGGCCGTTTATACCTGAATAACTCGGTATTTTATATATTTATATAAAGTGTGAATAAATAAATATACAATTTGATTAATTGGTAAATAAAAAAATATAGTAAGAAAAGAGTAAAATAATAATTTATTAGAAATATGCAAACGTATATATATATATGTATATATATATATATATATATATATATATATATATATATATATATATATATGTTTTTATACATATTGATATGTATTTTATATATTAATATAAGGTGTGCATAACCTAATAAATATTTATTACTAATGTATATATATATATATATATATATATATATATATATATATATATATATATATAGGATTAGGGATGTTGGTCTCATACAGTTGCTTATATTCATATATATATGTTTTTATACATATTGACATGTATTTTATATATTGATATAAGGTGTGACTAACGTAATAAATAAATATATAATAAGAATATAAATTATTCATGTTTAATAATTATCAATGGTCCTTTTTCTCGATATATGTATATATATATATAAAGGTGTTACGATATTATATTTAGATATATATGTATATAGATATAATGAATTATTTTAGTCATATGAGCAAATATTCTTATGCAATTATTTCCAATAGTTGATTAACTTCGCATTGTGCTTACGATTAGTTTTTTGAAAAACGTTAGTTGTCCAGGCTATCTCTATCTTTCTCTCTTTAATCGTTCACCTAAGCGTCGATATAACATTCACTCTCCATCCATCTACGTTACTTGCTGCTCCATATTTGAACTAGTTTGTTGCTATGTGCGCAATACCTTACACACCATTGTATACATTAGAGTTCCCGGCTTTAAATAAAATACAGTATATGATAGTCAAGGTTTTAGTTTTAGCATTTTTAAATTTTGATTACCGTGACATAGTAGTAATACAGTTATAACAAATAACAAAAGGTTCGATACTGTCTCTCTCCCATAAAATATTCTGCATACGAGATGAGATGATGTATAAGTGAGGTAATGATTGGTCTGCTAATTATAAAAAGTTATATATTGAGTTTAGTTACTGAGACAAATTCTATGATTAAATAGTGTTGAGTCAAATTTATATAAATAGAATGGATTTGGATCGAGGTTACCACATTTGCTTAAATCTGCTATTGTGATCAGTGTTGTGTTGCCTGATGATGGTGCTGGAAAATAGGCACCGAAACGTTGTCAGTAAACAAAGATGTGATAGAACCGCATTTCCAGTTGAAGCAAAAATGAGTCAACCCGATCAGAGACAAAACAAAATTGGAAATTGTGATAAATCGGATCTTTGTGTAACTGCCCGTGTACAGCTATTACTCGCGTACGCAAAACGCGGCATTGATAAAATGCCAGTTTCCTTCTTTTTATGACCAAAATCAAAACCAACACAGTTTCTGCTATTGACGTACCAATTTACAAACACCTACAGCTGCCGTTTATGTTGACTCCTTACTTCCAGGCAGAATGGAGTGAAATAGGGCACAAGTGTTGAACATACAGTTAAAAATTTGATACTTAGAATAACGAAAAATTAATGTAAATAAGAAATTATAAGTTATGCGTTATGCAAAGCAATCCACTGCTAGGGTGAGATTGTAGGCAGTTAGAGACTGGTACGAGTGTGGAAGGTTGTAGGTTTCTAGGATCAGGTGGTTCGATAAACGGTTTTAACCTGTCTATGCTTACCGACGTAGGTGTCGCACCTTGAATGATAATGAAGTATTTGGCAGTCTGAGCAAAATCGGGTAAGGTCCGCGATAGTTTCGTTGTTGTGGAGGAACAGCAGCGTTGTTACGAACGAATACTCTCTTGCAGCTGTGGAGCTGCGGGTGAACGTAGACTGGACGAGGAGTATGTCTCGGCTGCTGTACAGACATATTATCGAAATCAAGTCGGAGGCGGGTAGCTTCGTCTTGTGGGTCATCCTGTGTGGGAAGTAGACGTAAGAGCTGACTAGGCAGGCGTAGATCTATGTCATAAAGAGTTGTGACGCAGACGCTTAAATAGATTCACTAGTACGGGAACGCATGGCAAGTAGAAGTAAAGGTAGTGCATCGACCCAGTTGCCATTAATGAACGAGGATTCTAAAGCAACTTTAAGTTCCCTATGCATTCTACCTACCATACCGTTAGATTGGGGTTGGTAGGCAGTTGTCTGGCGTAAGGTGAATCCCATGAACTGCAAGGTGCTTTTGAATGTATCCGATGAGAAGCAAGTGCCTCTGTCATTGATGACTTCATTGGGAACACCATAATGGGATATCCATGCAGAGATAAAACCGTTAGTCAATTCGTCTGCAGAAATGGTGCCAAGTGTTAATTCCGAAGGCCATCGTATAAATCTATCAATCACAGTTATAAGGTAGCTTAAACCTTGAATCTTTGTCAGATGAACTATGTCGATGTGGACGATGGCTAGGCGAGAAGTAGTTCGATAATGTTGCAACTTAGAACGAGTGTGTCGTGTGATCTTGTTTTTGTTTCAAATAGCACACTCAAAGACACATCGTTTAACGTTCTGCCTAAGTCTGTGACCCCAGAAACGATCTGTGAGAAGTCGGACAGTCGCTTGGCTTCCAGGGTGAAAAATTGAGTGAATTGAGTCGAAATATTTTCTCTGAAGGCTGGTCGGCAGAACTGGCTTATTGGGCTGCGTACCCGTGAAGTAAACAAGTGGTAAGCCTTCCCAGAGACGGCATATGAACTTGGTTGTTTGACGAGCCAATTCTTTTTTAATGTGAATGTCACCACGCTGCTCCGTTTGCAGAAGGGATGGCGTTAGTGCAGGTTCACTGAGTGTCACGGTGTTGACAGTGACTGGCGACGGCGAAGGTGGTTGTAGCGACACGTCTGGCCTGGAAAGGGCATCTGCAATGAAGTTTCGTTCACCCTTGACGTTAAAGATGTCGAATTGCCGTTTGCTTAGACGTGAAAGCTGTCTTTCCACTCTGGCAGGATACTTGACTGTAGTTGAAGTTGCGTTTCGAAGTGCGCCAACTAATGGTGCATGATCTGTGAAAACAACAAATCTGTTACTGCCAATGATGCTGATAAAATGGCACACTGCGTCGTGGATGGCGAGGAGTTCTCGACCGAAAGTGTCGTATCTCGTTTCTACTAGTTGGAGAGTACTCAAGTAGAAACTGATAGGCTTCCGAAATCCGTCGATCTCTTGTTCCAACTTGTTTCCAATAGCGAACTGAGAAGCATCTGTCGTGAGTGGAAGTAGTCGTGGATAATCTGGATTCGTTAGCATTGTAGCATTTCCTAACGAATTGATGGCGAGTCAAAGTAACTCCTCGTCTTCGGATGACCAAGCAATGATGGAATTCTTGCTAAGTACTTTTTGATTCCGCAGGTGCCTGCACAAAGGATAAAATTGTTTTAAAAGGCCCGGAAGGAACTTGCGATAGTAGTTTAGTACTCCCAGAATTTTCTACAACTCGGTAACAGACTTCGGTGACTTGATATTCTTGATTAAATTCGCCTTTGACGGCAAAGGTTAAATACCTTGTGGCGTAATACGATGCCCCAAGATGTCCACGGATGTAGTTGCAATCTGCGTATTGTCACAGTTGATCTTGAGTGCAATAGGTTGTCCTTCTGTGACGATATGGTGCATCGTGTTGGAGACTCGTAGCTCTGACTTGTTAAGATCGAAAAGCGACATGTATTTTTGAAGAGCTACTGATATCTCTAGTGAAAGATGCACTGGGGTTGGTTGAATGACCTGTAACTCCAAACGCTCGGAGACTATTGTCTAAAAGCTTTGCTCAAGTCCGGTGGAAGGGTCGATGATCTTTTGATTGGAAAGATCAACAATGAGCCAAAATTTCAGAAGGAAATCAAGGCCTATTATATTGTGTGAGACCTTGGCAATGATGAAGTTGTGGGAAAATTCACGTCTTAGACCTATGTTGAGTGTGCGGTATTGGCAGCCATAAGTTGGTATGGGCTCGCCTGTAGCTGTTGCGAGAAGAATGCCTAGCGACATCTCGGCCATTGAATCACCTTTGAGAACTGAGACTGCCGCACCTGTGTCTACGATGAACTCTTCGCCAGTTTTGAAATCAAGAAGGTGCAGAAGCTCGTTG